>JASSUY010030308.1:11426-22159 GCA_032466535.1 Forpus xanthops
TGAAGTCTTGCCATATGAAGCAGGCCATATGAAGTCTGCCCTATGAAGCAGGCCATATGAAGTCTTGCCCTATGAAGTCTTGCCATATGAAGCAGGCCATATGAAGTCTGCCCTATGAAGCAGGCCATACGAAGTCTTGCCCTATGAAGTCTGCCCTATGAAGCAGGTCATATGAAGTCTGCCCTATGAAGCAGGCCATACGAAGTCTTGCCCTATGAAGTCTTGCCCTATGAAGCAGGCCATATGAAGTCTTGCCCTATGAAGTCTTGCCATATGAAGCAGGTCATATGAAGTCCTGCCCTATGAAGCAGGCCATATGAAGTCTTGCCCTATGAAGCAGGCCATATGAAGTCCTGCCCTATGAAGTCTTGCCATACGAAGCAGGCCGTATGAAGTATTGCCCTATGAAGTCCTGCCCTATGACACCATCAAGTTCTCCTCGCTGGTGTGGATGTTTAAGACCTTCATCAAGTCATTTACAGCTAGATCTACAAGGAGGTGGAGCTCTCTTCACCACCCAGCTGCTCTGAGAGCATTCACTTAATGGAATGGTCTCCTAAGCAACTCTGAGGCCGTCTATGTTATTTAGTCACAGGAGCAGGGCCTAGAGCCCGTGTGGGCCCTAATGAATGAGTTCTAATTACTGAACTACAGATTAAGGAGAACCAAAGATTGAGTTGTACCATAAAGAGGGATTTAATCCAATATAGTTGCAATGAGAAGGTTGAAAGTATAAAGGATAGAGGAGTTGCATCATTATGTGATACGGATTTTGTCTGTAAGCAGGAGGAAAGTTCTTCATGCGATCCAACAACAGCCAAGTATTTACAAACAAAACCCAATTTACTTACTCTGAATTTTAAAGCTATTACTTTCATGAATGGACGATGGGAAACAGGATTCCAACCTGCTTTATTTCTGCCACTCATTCACTTTAATTTTCCCCGTCCCATTCCCAGCTGACAGTCCCTCCCCATCCTGAATTGCAGCAGAAATACCATATCCATAGCACGTTGCTTACCTATAAACAATAAAACTGGGGTTTGCTGCCAGCCACTTTGCATAAAGACATGGGAGGTCTAGGCCAAAGAGCAGGCTGTTTGGAAACTGCATCACCCAAAAGTGATGGGGTTTCTCTCTAGAAATGGAAGATGTGCAAAAAGAATACGGGGTCAAGGAGGAAGCCGGAATTCCAAGGTGCTAGTAAAGGGAATGGGTTTGTACCACACAAATGAAATATACAGTGGAAAGGCAATACTGTATGTACTGTATGCTGTAATACCTACTATTGTTCAGGTATGCAGAACAAGCAAAGAGAGATGCTCTGCTTCAGAAGGACTTCATTTAGAAATAGAGGCAATTAGCGTTCTGACACTGAGGATTTTCTGCTGTGAAGATCCTTAAGAATTCCTGTTATGAATGAGACTGACTCCTGCCAACACGTGTTTGATGGCAGCAGCTTTCAGGACTGGATGCAACCTGGTTACACAGAATGCATGCGGGTCACTGCACAAGAAACACTGGGCCTCATTCTGGTTTCAGTGTGATTCAGATTAATTCAAAGCGGCAGATTTGAGCAAGCCAGAGCTAAAACATAAAAGCAAGATGTCCCTCTGCACATGAGTGGTATCACTACAGCTATTCTTCATTTACTGAGGAACAGCAAAAGGAGAATCAGGCTAAAGCTTTGGGAGACACAGAAATGCAAAGGAATTAAAATGAAGAAAGCGGATGGGTCATTCCCTAAACAGGGCCAAACCAATGACCGTAACAAACCAAATCTTAACAGCTTCAGTTACTTATTTACCAGTTTCATGATTCATAAAATAACATGATGATGTATCCTGTGCCTCAGAAGAATGCTTTAGAGGTTATTTTAAGGTACTGGTGAGAGTTCTGCTTAGCAGAGCCTCTGATCAGCACACAACCCAGCGAGATGGAGAGGTTTAGACTGCCTTGGGCATCATGTTTACCTGAAGTACATGGTAATCAGCACTGCCAGGCAGTTTGGCCTGTTTTATTCCTAATTATACTAGTGGCATCTGAGGGTTCTATAGCCTGAATGGGTTATCTGAGCTTCATCTGCACACCTGAGAAAGACAAAACTTGACAATGCAAATTCATAGGTCAAGCAGGAATTCGTTTTCATAGTAAAGTCTCCGTACCTCCGGGAGACACTGAAAGTGAGTGTTCCTGGAATACATTTGGCTTTGTGTTAATGGACTTTCAGCATATTCAGGTTGTACCATAATTATAGCCACTTGCAGAAGAAATATTGCAGTGGTTGAATATGAATCTGGAAAACTTCCCGGGTTATGTCGTTTCTATTCCTGGCAGAATGGGCAGTTTAGAGGCAGGACAGACACATTTCTTCTTGCTGAAGGAAAAAGACTGTCTTCACCCACTTCCAAACTTCCCGGTTTAAAGCCTGGCTTCATAGAAGTCGCTATGAATTTTGCTTCATCCACTCCTGTGGTGTCAACCTGAGTAATGTGATGCACTTACTCTACAGCTAAGTTGTGTTCCTAAGGCACAGCCTTCATCTGCTGGTTGCTTAACTTCCAGTGACTAAAATCAGAGATGTTTTGGACACTGAGATACCAAAATGAGAGACATTTTGGACACTGAGATACAAAAATCAGAGACATTTTGGACAGTGAGATACAAAAATCAGAGCCATTTTGGACACAGAGATACAAAAATCAGAGACATTTTGGACAGTGAGATACAAAAATCAGACATTTTGGACACAGATACCAAAATCAGAGCCATTTTGGACACAGAGATACAAAAATCAGAGACATTCTGGACAGTGAGATACAAAAATCAGACATTATGGACACTGAGATATCAAAATCAGAGACATTTTGGACAATGAGATACCAAAATCAGAGACATTCTGGACAATGAGACAACATCCTTTGTATAGTTAAATGTTCTCCTTATGTTGTCTTCTAGACTCTTGTATATGATGCATGCATTCAGATACAGGTTGCTTCTCTTCCTTCATTTTCCAAGCAGAGCCAGGAGTTAACCATGGTAGGACTGCTTAGGAACGCTTCTTTCAGTACTGGAAGACCACTTCTTGTTCCCCAGGGGAGCTGGAATCCTCACCAGCAGAAAGCACAAAGATCTGTTATAACTGTAGGACTCCAGGCTGCAAAACACAGGATGTCATCAGCTTCCATTGAAAGAAGTGCATGTGCAGAGCATTCACTGTGTCTCAGCACCAGATGCTTTAGGTTTTGTTTAACATCCACTGACAGAGCTGGGTTTGAAACGTAAAGTGTTTGCATGCATCACTTGGTGGCTCAGTGCTACTTCCTGGTCACACCTGGATTTTTTCCCAGCTAGTCAGCCATGTATGACCCACTGCATTTAAATAAAGCACTTTGTCACCTGCGAGTCATGCGTAGGTGTGAGAGACACCGGGGTAAAAGCCAAGGGAGTGTAGTGATTAGACAAATGAGTACAGAGGGAGCAGGCTATAAGGCTAAATGTTTCTTCCAAAGAGGATGTTTGGGTCTAGTGTAAGGATGGAACTGTACCACTGTGATGGACACCCAGTGTAGCCACATTTCTCTCAAGACTGATTTTCTGTTATGCTTAAATTAGCCTTAGGGGAAAAAAAACAGTAGAACCCCCCAGATGTCATTACCCACACTGTGGAAGGAGCACAGTACTTTCAAATACACTACTCTTTCTCTCAAAAGAGCCAACCATGTGTGAGGGGAAGGACAAGAACCACACTTAGCAGTCTGCTCATTGAGCTGTCCTTGTCATGTGGCTGACTCACAGAGGACTGATGTCACACTTGGTTAGAACAGTGCATTAAACACCAACGTTCCCCAAATATTAAGGGGCTGTCTGAGGCCTGAGGATGCTCCTATGCATTCAGAGCAGCTTTGTAATTCACTGTTGGAATCATCGTTACATGCTGCACATCACTTCTGTGCTTACAGAAGAGATGCACACCCTGTCTCAGCTCTTAGCAGAAGATGACCACACAAAGGGCCATCTTCTGCTAAAAGGGAGGTGACAAACCTGTGTCAAGGCTGTCCTGGGATTTAAACTGCAAATGACACAAGTCAGACCTCTCTCTGACTTTGGCTACTTGCTTGGTAACTGTAGAGTTTGAGCAGCTCATGGGTAAACAAGGCCCTGCTCCCTTTTCAGTCTTGCACCGCTCTCCTGACCTAGTAACCCAGCAGCAAAAGCTGCATGTGGCATTTAGTGGCACGTGGTGTATAGGGACATGTGGCTACCCCGGGACTCAGTTCTGCAGGCATGCATGTAGTGGCATGTGCTATGTAGTGGCGTGTAGCTATGTGTAGCTATGTGTAGCAGCGTGTAGTTGCACACAGGAGTACCATAGAGCAGTGTGTGGCATGCAGTGTGTAGCGGCGTGTGATGTGTACTGGTGTGTGGTGTGTAATGGCATGTGGCAGTGCATGGCACGTGTTGTGTAGTTCTATGGGGCATGTAATTGTGTATGACATGTAGTTGCGTGTGGTGTTTAGTGGCATGTGGCATGTAGTGGTGTGTGGCTACCTGAAGAGACACAGTCCTGCAGGCATGCATACAGTGGCATGTAGTGGCTTGTGTTATGTACCACATAGTGCCACGTAGCATGTAATGCTGTACAGTGTGTAGTGGCATGTAGTTGCAGGTAGTTGTGTGTAGCAGCATGTAGTGGTGTGTGTCTGTGTGTGTCACATAGCAGTATGTGGCATGTAGTGGCATGTGGCTACCCCAAGACACTGTCCTGCAGGCATGCATGTTGTGGCATGCGGCATATAGCAGCATGTAGTCACACGCAGCAGTGGTAGCAGCATGTAGTAGCTCTGTATCATCAGCCAAAATGAACAAAGAACAGCTTATTATGAACCCTGAGGTACACAGCAGCCAGGTTGGTACAAACAGTGTATCTTGCTGATCCCATCACTCAAAAGCTCAGCTGGTAGGAAGGATGCTCAGCACAGGAGTAACCACAGAGAAGGGCTGGCAGCCTTTTGTATGCAGTGTTGTGTAGGGATGGGCAGCTTTGTCCCATGGAGATTCTGAGGGAGCTTTGAGCTGAACTTTGGGAATACTCTTCAGCCAAAACCAAATGCCTTTTGTTGAAGTGCTGCCTTTAAAACATGTGATTTACCATAACAGTGAATGCAGTATCCTAAATCTCATTGTTTAGAGTTACTTGTTGATTATAACTAATCATTGATGTAATCAATCAATTATTAAGTTATATTATAATGTCATTATATAACTATAATCATAATAGAAGAAATCATCAATTACATTTAAAGTCACACTAAAAAGAAATGCATCCACAGTATTTTTTGTGTTGCAAAACTCCTGCCTAAGGATTTGCATCCTCTTTAATGAACATCCAACAGAAACACTTGAAGGTAGTTTTAAGTTGTTCCTACCTGAGAATCAACCACTTTATTTTGCTGGTTTCTCCCTGTGAAACGAGCACTTTCAGGGTTACCATGCGCTCAGACTTCTGACATAAACAGGAATGTTATCAATGATGTATCATCAGCTCTATTTTTGGTCTTACACATAGGCAGAAGCTGTTCCCTGTGAGGGTGCTGAGGCGCTGGCACAGGGTGCCCAGAGAAGCTGTGGCTGCCCCGTGTCTGGCAGTGTTCAAGGCCAGGTTGGACACAGGGGCTTGGAGCACCCTGCTCTAGTGTGAGGTGTCCCTGCCCATGGTAGCAGTTGGAACTGGGTGAGCTTTAAGGTCCTTTCCAACTCAAACCAGGCTGGGATTGTGTGACAGGTTTTCTATTAGCATTTGGCAAAAGATCAAGAAGTTTTGAGGAGTTGTGTGATATCTGATGTATTTTGAAAGCTAGACTCTAATCGACAGTCAGCAAACAATTGAATTAAACTCTGAAATCAATGCTGGTGATAAGGATAACTCGATTTTCCCAAACAGCAACGATAATAGGTTTCAATGACAGTCAGGGTTTGAAATGAATCCGAGTTAAAATGAAATCCTATAGTGTTAAATTTATAAGAGAGACCCTCATATCATGGCTCTACAACTAATTTCCACAAAGCCTAGACAATGGTGAGGTAAAAATCCTTTAGGGAGAAGATCAGTTCCTTACAGCTCTGGGCCAGGTGAAACCTGCATCCAGAAAAGGGACAAGAAGCAGCAGAAACTCGAGTGCAGACAGAAAAGCCAAAAGCCTTTCCATAGATGTCTATCTTAAGACTTCTGAAAAGCTTGAGCTCCTTCTCTTAGAAGCCTCGTGCAGTGAAGAATTAAGTTTAGAACACAATCTACAAACCTGACATTTCAGTCAAGCAAGTCTACAGCCATCCTGTGCTTAGCACCATCCCTCATGATGGCCCAGTGTGTAATGCATCTGAGCTCGGTGGTACCCACAGCCTTGCACAGTAGCCTCGCTGAGGGTGAAGTTACAGCACTGGTGGAGCTCAGGAGGAGCCATGGACTCTAAATAAGAAGACAAAATGGCAGAACTAGGGACTCTCCCAGCACAGAACAACAGGACAAGATCCAGGGTGGGTGAAAGCTGCAATCACTGTTAGTGGCTGGCTAAGAATAAGAATACCTTGTCTCCTCCAGCCCACCACAGCTCTCTTTTTTGGCTCATCCATCTGCTATGCCTTGTCATTTAGTCCATGAATTCTCTGGCACAGACAGGCATTTCTGATGTATTTTAACAGCATCTTCCACAACACCACAGCCTTGCAGTGTGAACACAGTGCTGTCATTAAATAGACCATCCTTCTCCCAAGCACTTGGATGGTGTTTTTCCCATCAGGAGAAAGCTCTGGCATTCATTAGACATCTCTTTGAGGCAATCCTTGCTTGCTTACAAAGGTTCCCAGTAAACAAGAGGAACAGCAGGAGGCAGCTCCCATGCTCAGGAACTCCTTGGTGCTGTGGAAAAGCTGCAGAAAGACCTAAGGATCCGAGAACTTCCTGGCTAGTAATTACTCACAGCATATGAAAGATTCCAGTAGTGTATCAGGCATTCCTTAACGGTTTCTGACATGTGGGCTAGTCATACTATCCTTAATTCTTCATCTGGCTAATCATGCCTGGGCTTCCTCTGCAAAGCTACATACATATGGCTTCTCCCTTTTCTATCTGTCTTTTATACAGGCAAAATTAACCCCCAAAACGATTCCGCAGCCTTTCTATTTGCATCCAGTCTCAAGGGAAGGAAGTCATTCCAGCCAGCTCAAAGAGCAGGGACTTCAATACTGCACTCTAATTACAAGAGAGGCATTTCATTCCCCCCGACACACTTAGCCTGACTGAAATATAGCCCAAGCTAATCACTGCTGTAGCTCATGTTTAAAGAGTTTACAGTGCCACCAGCACAGCCCGATACACCACCACCACCACAGGATGCACCTATGAGCTCGTGATAAGGCTTGTAGTGCATTTTAACAAAGCAAAGACAGGTCACAGAACTGCTACCTATGAAACCGGTTCAGACGTCTGAGTATGTGCTGTCCTCTCACAAAGCCAAGGGATTTTAAGATGTTATTCTCGTGAAGATAAATACGGGCTCTTTACTTAGTTAAGTACTGGCAGATACAGGAGTTGGATAGGTAACTACCAGTGTACAGCTTTAGAGAAGGGGAATTTACAGCAGCTACTGATTCCCAGAGAGTTCTGAATTATGCATGCATCCAATTGCATATCCTTTCAAGGGAAGATAGGAACTGCAGAGTGTGTGTGCGTTCTTGTTACCTTTCTTTAGGTTTGAGCCTCGCTGTCTCCATGGTGTCATTTAGAACCCATCAATATCTGATTGCCATTGAGTTGGCTGTGACGCCTGCAGACAGAAAGTGGGTTTAGTGAAGCTTTGATGATTTGGAAATTCTCCAAGGGGAGGGAGCACCCTGAATTAGAAATCTAGGGCTCTGCAGAGACCCTGTGGAATAGAAAAGTTAAAGGTCCTACACTTTAACTCAAGCAGTTCAATGTTTCCTTCAGAAGAACGGGTTTTGTGCTTCATGGAAGGCAGGAGACAAAAGTCAGCGTCCCAGATGCTGAGCTGTCCAAAGGACAAACTTGTGCTCTTTACTCATCCACTCCAGTAAGATGTTCCTGCTAAGGCTTGGCCTTCCACTGCCCCACTTGCAAGAACCTCTGCTGTCATGCCAGACCTGCTGCATTCCTGCATTAGAAGGTGCAATGTGGAGGACTTGCAGATGGAGGAGTAGAGATGAGGCATATGCTGGAACTGGAGAGCTTGAGGATACAAACAACTCACCCAATGGTCAGATAAAGTACTGCAGAACTGCAGCTGGCAAAACTGGGCTTAGAGGTAACAAAGAGCACAAAGAACACCATCCAATATGTGTAAACCATGTCACATAGAGTAAATCGGGATGTAACATGAAGAGAAAGACTAAAAGATAAAGAGCAACGTGGAAAAGCACATTAGCAAATGCAAAAATGAACCCAAGTGGTTCCTAGGGTGAGGAAGAATCACCATCATCATCATCATACTGCTCCTGACAAAGGATCTGGGTTGCAATACACTAGTCATAAATAGCTCATTTTACACAGAATAACTACTTGTTACTACCAGATCTAGATACAAAATCCCTGCAGAGCTCCACCATACACAGATATGTGAAAGTAAAACTAATTCAGCATTGCCTGATTTCTAATGTCATTGGGAAAACTGCTGCTACAATTAAACCAAATCAAAACAAAGCTCCAGGCAGGTCAAGGCAAGTACAGACAAAACACGTTTGAGAAGCCCCAATCCTGAGTCTTTGCAAACTCCATACTGAGTTAGTAGCAATGCCAATACTGTATTTAATGGGCTCCAGCTCTACAGGCTCCTCTTTTCATACACTCAAAGCCATGGAAAACTAATCATAGGGAAGTTTAACAGAAGTGTTTCCATCTAGCCCGGGTTGCTCCAGCAAGTTTGGTGGTTAAGGCATAGCAAGTGGGTTCTGGTCAGGAACCCATGCATAGGTTATATCACACGACCAGTAACAAATCGTGCTGCCACTGTGGGTCCTGGATAAGCTCCATCCTCACAAGTAAACCAGGAGTACCCTGGAATGGCTTGAGGAGCAATCACTGCATGGCCCACAGGAGAGTGATGGGAACCCAAAGAACTGCTACATCCCTCTTCTGAGCCCCTCTCACAGCCATCTCTTTGTTTTTAGGGATCTCTTCTTCTTTTTAGGCTAGGACAAGGGGTAATGTGAATCTGTAATATGTGATACATGTCTGACAGTTGCTAGCCAGCAGGAAGATTTATCACGTATCTCACCAGTTCAGAGAAGTCCTATGGCTTAAAAAAGGCCCTTAACTTCCAGTTTAAGAAGGTAACAGGAGGACAAAGAAAAACTCTATTTTTTTAAATAAGGAAACCCTAAATAAAACCCTTTCAGCAGCTCTGCTGTGTACTAACTTTCAGACTCTAAACCAACCAGAGTTTGACCACCGTGGTCAAACTCTACATTTACAGGTCTAATCTACAAGCTAAACAGGGATCTTTCCCCATTAGCCAACCAAGGAAGAAAGTATCAAGAGTTATTAGTCAAGATACATGAACTGAGGTGCGTGGGGGGGGTTATAATTCTAATTAGGAACAGGAAAATTCCTATTTCATTCTGTAATTAAAACAATACACATTCTACCATCTAATTCCATTTGACATTTTCAAGGTGCTGGGAGCTGAGGTCTATAATTACAGAACTACTTCTGCCTCCAGCAGAATACTCCATAAATATTCATGTATTAAATAGCCACTTAGAGTGTTTAGAAGAGTTTAGAAACCTGTTTTTTTTAGAAGCCTCGACTTTTAGAACATGCATTAGTTGTAGTTTTAAAAAGATGGGAAGAAAAATGTCCCATGGGATCTGACATATAGTAAATTGGCTAGAGACTTATTCATTAGTATTAGATGTAGTTATGTCTCATAGTCCTTTGGAATGACTTCTTTTCTTTTAGCAGAATGGGTAATTACAGTCACAATATGGGAGTCCTGTAGGGAAGTCAGAAGACAGGAAAATGCAATTCTTATAATTCCTTGATTCTGTAATTAACAATAAAATTATAGCTTACTGAAGCACTTTCAAACGAACTTAGCCACATCTTTTATTTTAGTGCTTCACAATAAAACAGCACTTCATATTTTGCCTATTTTGGATAGTTCAGTACTTCCATTTAAAACAGTTGCCTGCTTAAGAATACCATAATCAAAGTAGAGGTGAACCTGTGAGCTATGCAAAGCCTGTTGTTCAAGGAGAGGCTTTCCTTTTCTTGACACTGGAGATACAGAAGGACACAGAATGAAGATGAACTTGGAATGCATGCTCCATGAGACTGCTTGCTCTGTGTTTCCATTCTAGAATGAACCACCTACACATCTAGATAAAAGGCATGACTTCTGAGAACAGCAACAGGCACTTTGCTTCCTGTGCCCACTTAGCTCACTGAAATAGATTTGTGTTCTAAGATGCTTTGCCCCATGGGACTTTCACCTTGGCTAAGTCATTAGGTATGACTTTCAAATAGTTAATCATAGAATCGCAGGCTGGTTTGGGGTGGAAAGGACCTGAAGATCATTCAGTTCCACCCCCCTGCCACGGGCAGGGACATCTCACACTAGAGCAGGTTGATCCAAACCCTGTATCCAACCTGGCCTTGAACACTGCAGACACAGGGCAGCCACAGCTTCTCTGGGCACCCTGTGCCAGCGCTCAGCACC
>JASSUY010030309.1:5946-39972 GCA_032466535.1 Forpus xanthops
GGCTGCTATGAGGTCTCCATGCAGCCTTCTCTTCTCCAGGCTGAACAGCCCCAACTTTCTCAGCCTGTCTTCATACCAGAGGTGCTCCAGATGCCTCATCGTCCTTGTGACCATCTTGTGGACTTGCTCCAACAGCTCCATGTCCTTCTTAATTTGAGGACACCAGAACCATTCACAATATTTCAGATGGGGTCTCATGAGAGTAGAGGGAGAGGATCACCTCCTTTAACCTTCTGGTCATCCTTCTTTTGATGTAGCCCAGGTTACAGTTGGCTTTCTGGGCTGTGAGAGCACACTGCCAGCTCATGTTCAGTTTCAGATAATTACCCCTATGATAAAGGTTCAACTGTGAGAACTTTTTCTGATTACATGTGTAGCGGTACCAAACAACAACTGGAACAGCCCACAGATCAATACAGCTGATGGTTCACCTGAGGATAAATCCTTTGAGAACACTGTATCATTTTAATATAAACACTAAGCTTCACACTACACAACAGCACACCAAGTTTTGAAGATAAATTGTTTTAAGGAGCACTACATTTCTGACACCTAAAAAGAGATGGCAATGCTTGCTTCTGGTAGCCATTTTCAGAAAAAAGTGCAAAGCATCTGAGCCATTAAGCACATGAAGAAGGGAAACAAAACACCAGGTAAGCACGTAGTTAAATTTTCTTACTTGGCTCTGCTCTAATTCTAAATTAGTTTAACTTGTGGTTGTACAGGTGGAGCAGCACCCCTGGAATACACTACAGGCCGTGCCCTTCCAAGGGCCTTCCTTTAACAGACTGTAAGAAACCTTTGCTTCCTGCATGAGCCGCTGATTTGTTCTTGAAACTCTCTGCAATGAAATGAAGGACCCAAAAGCATTTAATTGTTGAACACATAAAAGGAAGTATATTTAAAATAAAAAAAATTGGTCAGACTGTAGAGTCAATTACCATTTTTAAAGGAATTTACAGGGCTGTTGTAGATGAGTCTTTTGGAATAGTTTATCGCAATGCCTCAACTGGTTTCTTCATTGCACGGTATTTTCTTTTAAAATGTGTGCATTTTTAAACAATTACATACATATTAAAAATCAGCATTTCTTTGCTTAAACTTAATTAAAACGTTAATACTCTCAGACAACACGGATCTGAAATGGTGAAACCAGTAATTGCCCCCTCCCACCTTACAACAAATTAAATTGAGACAAAATTACAAACACATTTCACTACATGATTATTATTAATAAAAATCAGTTTTGTTTTTTTTTTCTTTTTTTATAAAGTTGCCCAAAATGCAAGGGATGTGCATAGGTTTACAACTTAGAATAGTATTTTACTTTATTCCCTTGGGTACGTGTTCCCATGAACGGAATGTACTTTGTTGTAGATTACAGGTTTTATCAACACAGATACACCAACGGCATGAACGCTTGCGACTGTCCACATGCATTAAGAGTCAAGACCCAATTTCAAATTTCTAGAAGTTTTACAGAGTTCTTCAAAGAGACAGTATCACATTATCTGGATGTTACACAAACGTACTTAAAAATGCTATCCTAGAAAAAAAAAAGCGCAAAAAAAGGCCTTTAAAATTTATGAATTTGTTTCGTAACCACTAGACTAATTACTTCAAATAAATAAAGGAAAGCAAAGTATTCCAATCCATAAAACCAGACTCTAAAAAGAATGTAGTGTTCCACCCCCAAGTTAAGGTAACAGAATCATATTATTATTACTATTAAAATAGATTATAGAAAGCAGCATCTATTTTGTGCAGTTTTTAGGGGCCCTTGAAATAAAAAGCTATGATTTCCAAAAATATAACATTCCAAAGGACTGAATAATACATATATTTAAAGATACATTTTATTAAAGTTTAGGAGAAATGATTAAAAAAAAGATACTGTCTCTTTAAATTAGTGTTTGATTTTTTTTTTCCCCCTCCTCCTATCTATTCGGACATGACAATAATTATATTTTAGGTCACACTACATCTAGGTAGTCTCTAGGGGCCATGACCTGTTGACACAAGGTCAATAATGAAGAGGTTTTCCATGTATGAGGTGGTTCCCAGTAATGACAGATTTTTTTTCTTTTCAATTCTCTCATGACTGGTCTAGTAGACCCAGGAGACTGGGACCCACTGTGAGGCTGTACACACAAGCTCGATGGCTTCCTCCAGGTGCCTGATAGTTTCATCAATTTCATTGTTGATAATTGTTAGGTCAAAGTAGTGTGCATATGTTCTCTGTAAGATTTCAGACTCCTTCTGCAGGCGCTGAAGAGATTCATCCTGTTCGGTGGTCAGAAAAAAAAAATGGGAGAGAGAAGTTGGATCCTTTTGTATGCTTCTAAGTCAGCTTTCTGTTACTTACAAAGAAGGAAACAGGTAAAAAAACCTTAGGGAGCTCTAGGTGGTTTGTATCTCCCACCTCAATCTACGGAAATTGCATGGGAGAAATGGCACCATTTCTCTCTTGAAGCTGACACTCAAACAGAACTCAGATATTAATATTGAGACAAAACACGAGTCTAGCATTAACAGAGCAAGGTAGAGGATGGAAGCTTAGAAAAGCAGCACAGACATGAGTAACAGAGACCATACATGAATAAAATGTATGAAGTGCACAAGTATGAGCACGAATTTGGCCTATGTCCAGGTGAGAACATGAGAAACAGGGCAGGTATATTTTCAGGTATCAGCTGTTCCTGATTTTGGTAATGTTTTCGGTTCAGCATCAGTCTTCTGGGCCTACTTCCTTTAATAATGATTTCCTGATAAGGAAGTTTTCACTCCATTTTACTTTGTGGTTCCTATTTCAGAGCATGCCATTCCTAGCATCTCCTAGGTAATGAGGAACAAAACACATAGCCCCATGCTCAAGAAGGGCAGGTGCAGCAGACTGGTGCTTTCCATGGCTCAGTGTCAATGCCCTTACAGAAACAAGTGCATCCTACTTTATGGGTGCACTGCTGGATTCCATGCAGCTAGCAGCACTACAGTGATGGGCTTTGTTACTGAGGTCTGCCTTTCTGAGAGGTCAGGATTGCAAATGGCGTGTTTCTAATGCTCTGCAGCAATTATAAGTTTGAATTTTCTTCCTGCAAATTCCTTTTAAAATAATAATAAAAAAAAAACAAAACCAGAAGAAAAAAAATAATTTGCTGCTTTCATGAACCTTGAAATAGCCACAGGAAAATGATCAAGCCTGTTCTGCCCCACAAGTTTGGGGTGGATATAGGAAAAAATATGAACAGTATAAACTCTTGCTGCTCTGTAGTATCTATAGGGTCATCCTACTTGATCAGTCAGTTGGGATACACTTCATTATAAGAGAAGTTTTAGGCTGCAGGAAGTATAGACGCAGTGCCTATAGCTGTTTTCACAAGAAATTATCCTGGGAATAGACTTTAATCCATCTAAGAAGAGATTCCCCTCCTCCCCTTTTTTTCTGTTTTAGCTTCCAGGTATTTGTAATTGTAGTGACAAGTAGCTGTGGAACAGTGGCTTTCATGTCCTCTAAAGGGAATAACCTGCACTGAGACAGTTCTCCTTCCCTATAGCAATGAAACCAGTCACTTCTGGAGAAGTTCTGTATCAAAGTTACAGTTCTGCTTCTCTCCAGAAGCTACAGCCTCAAATGGGGGGAGGTAGGATATGTCTCCTTCACATGATAATCACTATAAATTTCATTCCAGGTTAGACAAATACTCCTCACATGCACTCTGTACAAGGGATGCTCCTTATAGGGACCAGTATGTATCGCCAGTGATTCCTGGAACTTCCGTAGAAAATATCCGTGCATGGAAATACAATTTCTTCTATTAAGAAATTGGACAATATGGAACAATACTAGTATTAAATATTTGTGTGGAATGTTTCATATAGCTTAATGTCATTAAGCAAAAAACCTAGTTAGGTACACTGCCAAGTTCTCATGGATTCCAAAAGAGACATCAGTTTATATCAGCAGAGGACCTAAACTTTTCTGCTTAAATTAACCTACAAAGAACATAAAACCATACCTGTCAAGCAGAATATTTCCAGTGCTTTAGATGCACTTAGCTAAGATTTATATTATTTTTAAAGCCAGTCTTAACAAAATCATATCATACCTATAAAAGAGTTCTAATCTCATGGCACAAGGCTAACAGTACCTGAAAACTCTCCATGAAACCTCAGAACGGTTAAGTCCTATGTAGCTTTTTAACTGCTATTCAGATTTCCCATGTCATCTTTATCTATGAGAATGAACTCTTCTCAGTAAAGCGTCTAACTTACTGCGACTGCCAATAAAAATCTTAAAAACTCATAGTGATCTCACTTTAAAAAAGCCTCAACTGGTACATAAAGAAAACTGAATACTAACTTTTAGCTTGTACGTATAGATGTCACAAAACTGTTTCAAAAATTAATTTATTTTTAATATTTTTCTTAGATTCTCCTAGATCTAACTTTAATGTATTTTGGAACATCTAAATTTCCTAGTCTGTTGGAAATATAAACCATTACTTCTTGCATAAACTTTTAGGGGCAGTAGTAAGTTTGAGAAAGGCCATTGCAGCAGTTTTCAAATAGGTTCAAACTTTCTCAAGTTTTGCAAAAAGAGATTACAGTTCTTGATTTTTGTTCTATCCTGTGACCAAATTTCATGTGTTTGTGTTTTGTATGTATTTGTACATGCAAAACCACATCAGACTTTGCTGTTCCCTCTGTGTAAGTCTTAAATGCATCTTTGAAGTTAACACTTCCTCAAAATTTTTGCTGTAGTAAGATCCTCTCAATTTCTTTAAAATTTCTGAGTTCAATTTTGAATAGTGAATACCTCAGATTATTCTCTAAGAAGAATATTCTCCATCATTTATGCTTTCAATAGTGTCAAGAAAGAAGATATTTATTGAAATGCTCAGCTAGCTGCAGATAAATGAGTGGCCACGACTTCATTAATTCCACATTTGGGAGCAGAACACTATCTTTTCTTCTTTCCTCAGCTCTCATGTAACAGGCTAATCTTCTCTCCTTCTCCACTGTAGGTGTGACAGGAAGGAGTAAAACATGGCTTTTATCCATGAAATCTCTCCCCTGCACATAATGGCCACACATACTACCTTTAGTACATAGGACAATAGCTGCCACTTGTGACAGTCAAAGCACAGCCTAACAAATTACTAATATTCCCTTCTAAGGCTGTGAATAATGTATAAACATACCATCAAGCCTTTGCTAATTTTGCTTCAACAGAAAGAAATTCTTCTCAACTTAAACAGCTGGTGGACTGCACAGTTCTTGAGAAAACATACTCTTATTCTTTGGTGGTAGGAAGGGAGAATGCTTAGCTAAAATTCAGAAAAAAATGGCTCAAAGATTTACAAATGGCTCAGTAAAGATTTAGATCAAAAAAGTGGAGCCTGTGAACTCCTATTTGCTGCTGCTTGGGCAGTGTGAGGTAGAAAACAGCTGGAGGGAAGAGGAACTACTCCATTTTTCCTGATATCCTCTCTTCTCTCTCTGTTTTAGCACAGAAACAACCTGATTTAAACTTCCTTTGTGATTAGACAGGTGGTTACACTTTGGGAGATTTCCTATATGATTTTTATTGGTTTTGTGCTCTGCAGAATTGCTCATAGTGCACTGCTGTATCCTGTTAGATAGCATAATACTTTGTCTCCTACCTCTTGCTGTGTGGTCCTTGATTACTGAGATACTTTGTGTGGTCTGTGACAGGCTAAAGTGTCTCAAGAGAGATACTTTTAAGATCAGGCCTCTGCACTCACTTTACCACAAAGTTCAGATCTACAGCTGTAAGAGTAGAAATTTTATGCTCTAGTTTCTTTTTCACTAGCAGACAATTTTACTGCTGGTATCTGAAGTCATCGTTACATTAATTTTCTATTCCAATGGCGAAAGTAACGTTAAATGGGAACAAGCATATCTACATTCTAAAACTACTGAAATAACCACAACTACCTTGTCCGCTCCTAGCTGGTACTTACAGGCAATTTTCTGCACCATTTTGGCAGCTATGTACAATTAGTACGAGTGCGGGAAAATGAAAAGAAAAGCAAAGATGAAATTTAAGAAAACGTAAGGGGGGGAAAGGATAGTCATTTACAGAAGTGTTCTCAAAAAGCCTAAGTAAAAAACCACAGCAGGATGAGAGGATAAACAGAAAGGGATACTAATTATGCAAATGAACATCTTCAACAAGGAAGCATGAATGGGAAATATGGAACATACTCTCCAACTTTGTTTGCTGCCTTGCAGGCTGCTCACACAGACACAGTTTGCATATCTCCTTCATGCAGGCCAGTAAACCTTGGAAAATAGGATCCTATATTTGGGTAAGGTCCGTTACTATTTCCTGCCCCTCCCTTTCCTTAATTGATCCATAAATTAGCATGCTTTATAAGCACGGCCTCAGTTCAGCAATTCATGTGCATGAGTGAAACCCTGTTTGAAGAGATTTTAGTCACAAAAGCTTAAAATAAAGACACAGCCTTAGAGCATGAATGCAAGTATTTATAACATAATACTTCTACTAAAATTTCATTGGCATGAAGAAGTAGTTCCCCACCACTACTATAAAAAGTACATTTTTGTCCTCTTCCCAGCGTACCACAGAAAACATTTTCTGCCTCATATGAACTGCCCAAATTTTCTCTGTATTATATCCTACAGCTGGAAGATTAAAATTTAAGTACTACCAGCAGATGAGTGAGGACAATAATATGTGGGAGCTGAGACACAGAAATGGAGGCAACAAACCCAGGTAATCAGATAATTCCATAGGATACCTGGCAGCCTGAGCACTGCTATAAGCACAATGCTTACCTGACACATCCTAGGAACAGTTATTTTTCTTAAGAACAGTTATTTAACTGCTGTCATGCCATTTACTTGCATGAAGCCAAAGTCACAGAATCATAGAATAGTTACGGTTGGAAAGGACCTTAAGATCATCTAATTCCAACCCCCCTGCCAGGGGCAGGGACACCTCCCACTGAACCATACCACCCAAGGCTCTGTCCAACCCCCAGCCTTGAACACCACCAGTGATGGAGCATTCGCAGCTCCCCTGGGCAACCCATTCCAGTGCCTCACCACCCCTACGGTAAAGAATTTCTTCCTCATATGCAATCTAAAGTTCCCCTGTTTAAGTTTGAACCCGTTACCCCTTGTCCTATCACTAAAGTCAGTGTGGAATACAAAATTTTAGTATTTTTTCAAGACTGTACTAATTTACAGCGTACATCAACACCAGCAGTCGGACAAACTGTCACTTCACTAACATAGCAGATTGTGATGTCTTGAGGTATCTTCATCTGTATGCTCATGACATTTGCCAGTTAGGGTATGGGTCCATAGAACACAATGAAAAGACCTCACTTACTGCTGTAAAAGTTAAAAAATCATTCTTCTGCCTCCCATCTCTTCCTGGCTATATGCTTTCACTGCTTGTTCTGTCATTGGTGCTTGTCAGAGCCTTTGTGAGATGCTTCAGAACTGACAAAAATCCAATTTAATGCTAAAGTAGCTCACTTAAGGATCTGGTAAGTGCCATGGCCAGTGCAGAGTGGCAGTATGTGTTCCAGAAGCAAGTTGAAGAGAATCAGCTCCTTCAGCAACAGTGAACTAGTAGCATGCCTTAGCTGCCAGTAAAATTGCAGCTCAAGGCCAATGTTTTTCACTCTCCACTAGCTATTTTACTAATCATTCAGAGTATTGGCATTTAATACGTTTGTCTTGCTCCTTATTTTCCTGCAAGCCTCTGCAGTAATGTTACAGTTTCGTACTTATGATATAGTAATTGTATTTCTATAGAAACAGATATCCTGAGTTTATTTTTGCGTGATCAAGGAGACATGTTGGAGATTTGGAACAGATTCATGGTCCAATCCAATTGATTAAATACCTTAATATCATGGTTTAAAAAAGGCTGAGCAGATAAAGTGTTCGTATAAATAACTGTTTGCCCTGTTGTGAGCTCTAAATCCAGAATTGCTTGATAACAGCTTTGATATCAGTAGTAATCTGCAGAGTGGATACTCTATAAACAAATGTAGGAAATTCAGGATGTGGACCTCCATGAATACTTAACACTGTCCCAGAAGCAATTAACCCTTTAGTCAAAGCTTCCAATTCTTAGAGAACAGTCTCTGAAACTAGTAAGCCTATTTCCCACACATATGTTTGCTGCATAGAAAAAATGCTAAAGACAAAGGTGGGATGTCAGCACAGCCATGCACATCCATTTCTTCAGTTCAGGCCAGCTGTGATTTAGTGCTAGCATTGCAAGTCAGAACTGAGTAATTTGTGCTTATAATTTGTCAAGAATTTGGAAGCAGGTCTCTGGGCTAGGGAAGGAAATAAAAGAATATGCATTTTTAGAATACATCATATGGATCCTTTAACTTGAAGTTTGAATTCCGAATTAGAAAAATCTGTTACTAAACTAAATACATCTCAATCAACTTAATAATGCTGCCGTACAACTGTTTTCTGCCTTTCAAGGAAACAATTAAAGCCGCTTATCTGCATATTTGAATCTCATCCTTAATTCTGTCTCTGATAAGACATTAGACTGCAACATGCCATACCTCATTAATGCCTGGGGTAATCGTAGGTGCAGCAATAAAAACAACAAAAGGAGCAAACTCTGCAGTTCTCAGGACCTTCAATGCCTGGGTGAAAAAAAAATCAGATACTTTAGAAGAATCCCCCAACAATCAATGTGAAACAGGGTTAGTCACACAAGCTAAAGATATAAAATCATGATTTACTAACACTGGTATTTGTTTTTCACTGAAGAAGAATCAAGACCTTCATAATACAGACACTTAGCTTATTGCATTATTTTACATTTTTGGTGGTTGAACTGTATACTTGTCCTTAATTTAAGTGAGCTTTCAAAATAATAAAAGTTTTAGCGTTTTCAGAGAGGCTCCTCCCGTACAGTCTCAAAGAGTAAGAATTCCGTTTGCATTTAAACTGAATGATTAACAACAGTCAAAAAAATTTAGTTATGCCATAAATGGGGGAGAGAGCCAACTGTATTTTTTAATACTGATCAGAATATATATTTTTTGTACTATTTTTTTCTAAGTTTTTCTACCAACTCTTCTTCATTATTATTCTCTGAAACATATGATGTGAGGTTTTTAAAGAGTGAGCATAGCACTAATGCGGTAAATGCAGCACCCATCCCCTGAACCAAATCTTTACAAAAGAAAAGAGTTAGCATTAGAAGTTGACTCAGTCATAATTTACTGACACTCAGAGCTGCCATATGTAAAACTTTGGTACAGATCCAAGCTAGACTGAAGTGCAGGAAAGAAAATAAACATGTCAGCTGAACTCAGATGGATGGACAAGTATGGCTAAAGAACAGTCTTTTACTCCTTCTACTTCCTGTATTTTCCAAAGTTTGTTTTCATTTTAAAACAAGCAAACAAACAAACAGACAGTCCACAGTCCATCCTTTTCCCAAGCTGAAGAGGGTTTCCTCTCTGCTGCTTGAAACTGACCTATGTATATTATCAATGCCAACATCCTCAAAACAGAGAGATAAATCCCATATATGAAAGTTAAGAAAACTCACATAACTAAGAGTACCTGAAGGAAAAAAGGCAAGTGGTGTAAGATAACTAGGAATATGTTCACAGACAGGCTGGTCTTAATGAGCTAAGACAGATAAGTGAGGAAGCTAGTTAAGAAAGAGGTTTCCTATACACATGGTACAAGAAGTGTACCAAAGGTGGCTGTTACCAAATGTAAATATATGCTAAGAAAGATTAAAATGGCTTCTGAGAATTGTGATGTTTCTGAATATTGCAAGTTGAAAAGGTTTATCCATAGAGTTTGCTTTTATTAGCTGCTCCATTTCAAGTAAGTATAAATGCTGCTGTCCCTGAGAACTGTTAAACATGGGATTTTATTTTTCAGAGCAGCACCACACCAGTGTATTATGTGAACAGACCGAAATAATTAGTCGGGTATCTTTTTTCTGTTATGAAATTCTTAAAGAATTTGAAGTTCCTGAATCCATTCACAAAAAAAGAAAGAAGGCAGCAAATTTAAACAGCTAACACTGGTAACAATTTTGTCTTTCCTCCCATTTCCTTCAGTATCGTAGAATAATATAAACATAATGTTTGTCCATATTCATGTTGTTCCACTTAACAAAACATATGAACACATCCCTGTGAATTGAAAGTCATGACTGCATGGATGCAACAAAGGAAACATATCAGCATTTTCCACTAAAGATTTTATACAAGGAATGAACAATCTCTTAGTGTTTCTTTGGACCCTGATTTTCCTTCCTGCCTTCTTCTGAAAAGTATAATACCGCAACACAGAAAGGAGTTTATGAAGTAACAACACTGATCTGGTCCTTGTGCAAACAGGATTAATATCGGTGATCAACCACAAATGTTTCTGACCATGCTCAATAGTGATACAGAGTCAAAAATCAGTCAGGAGCAAGATTACCACCTATAACAGCATCAAAGAGAATTTTTTGAAATATCTAAAACATTACTCCTAGCAGGCATGACAATAACTTGTTTAGATACGTTTCACTGGACATGAGGCTAATATACTAAAAAGTTACATGGTAAGTAGATTTTCAAGCTACAGTGGTTGCATACCAAGCTAAAGTATTATCTTGTTTCTGCTGTATATTCTTTTAACCAGATGATTACCAGGATTCACAAATTGATACCTTGGTGGCCCAGGGATTTTTGTTTCATATTACTGTATACATATCTACTATGCAATCAATAAAAATAAATGTATCTCAATAAAATAAGGTTGATGATGAGCCCCGTTTTCATATACTTCTTGTTAGTTACCTGAGGTTCTACATCAAGTATTGCAATTAGTCCCTGCTCATGGATCTTTCGTATTGTTTCCAGTTTTGTCCCATACATTGCATCCTCATGGCTGCCATATTCCAAGTATTCATTGTTTGATATATCCTGCATCATTTGGTCATGTGATACAAAGTAGTAATTTTTCCCATTTTCTTCATCTTTCTTTGGAGGTCGGGTTGTATCTGAAAATATAAAATATTTTTAGTACAAAAGCAATATTAAGCTTATATATGGCATTTTGTTTATCAATATTTGTTTTCTGAATGATGACTTGGCAAATCACACATGGAACCACCAGTTTGAGGTAGGCAGAATGACAGGGGCTGGGAAAAGCAGGACACTAAAGGATGTGGGAAAGGTAAAAATTAAAAGGTAACAGAGAACGAACAGAAGGTCATAAAATAACCTTTAACTGGTCAAGACTATCGGATCCTAACAGCTGCTTTCAACAGCAAAAAAGGCTAAATCCCACAGTTTTTGCAGTTTCTAATCAATTCAATTAACATCTCCATTTTACCCTAGGGGCCAGTATTGGGCCCAAGCCTGTTCAACATCTTCATTGAAGATCTGGATGATGGGGCATAGTGCACCCTCAGCAAGGATGCCAGTGATAGAAAACTGGGAAGAGCAGCTGATAAACCAGAGCCCTGTTGCTATCCAGAGTGACCTTGACAGGCTGGAGAAAGAGACTGACAGGAACCTCATGAAATTCAACAAGGGGAAGTGCCAAATCCTGCCACTGGGAGGAACAACCCCATGCATTGGTACATGCTGGGGGCTGACCAGTTGGAAAGCGGCTATCCAGAAAAGGCTCTGAGAGGGGTCCTGGTATACACTCAGTTGAACATGAGCCAGCAATGTGCTATCTTCGCAAAGAAGGGCTAAAGTTATCCTGGACTGCATTAGACAAAGTTTCAGCAGGATGTGGAAGGCAGCAGTTCTTTCCCTCTACTCAGCACTGGTAAGACCACACCTGGGGTGCTGTGTCCTGCTCTGAGCTCCTCAGTAGAAGAGGCACATGAACTTACTGGAGAGAGTCCACTGAAGGGCTTGTTATGGACTGGAGAATCTCTTCTATGAGGAAAAGCTGAGAAAACTGTGAGTGTTCAGCATGGAGAAGACAAGGCTCAAGAGAGTTATCATCAATGAGTACAAATATCCAAAGTGAAAGTGTAAAGACGATAGAGACAGTCTCTTTTCAGGGTGCTCAATGACAGAACATGGGGTAATGGGCACACACTAAAATACATGAACTACCACTTGAATGCAAGGAAATACTTTTACACTCTGAGGGTGACTGAGCACTGGCACAGGTTGCCCAGAGAGGTGGTGGCGTTCTCTCATCCTTAGAGATATTCAAAAACCACCTTGAGATGGTCCTGGGCAACCAGCTCTAGGTGGTCCTGCTTGAGCAGGGAGAAAGATTGGACCAGATGATTTCCAGAGGTAGGGATCTCAACCATTCTGTGCTTCTGTAGGCCATCTGCTTCTCTTTCCTACACAGGCACGCTGATATCCACTTGCTTCTCTTTCCTACACAGGCACGCTGATATCCACTTGCTTCTCTTTCTTCTAATATTCCATCATAAACTGATTTTCTCTCATATTTTACCACTATCATATTTACGTCAGTGACAAATCTCAAACACCACATCTCTTACCAATCTAATCCCATATCTTCCAACAACCCTATCATAATTTCAAACAAGGTATCAAAAAATTGAGCTCATCTTTTGTTTTTAACTATACCCATTATTGTACTGAGGATTAGTTATCATATTTCAAAGACGAAAAGTTCTAAAGACATATATCATAGTTATTATTTTAAAGAAATCAAAGACAATGGATTATATAAACCATATAATATCACTATATTGCTCATTGCTGCCCTACGTCTACTGAACTTACATACTGAACTTGTAGTTCCCCCACATCCTTCTCTTTTGTAAAAAAGTCTGTATTTTCTTTTTTTTTTTTTTACTTAAATTTTGGGGAGGTTTTCTTCTTCACTGTGAAAGTAAAAGTCTAAAAAGTGAGTGAGGGCCTAATTACTCCTGGTCCAGAGAGATGAAAGTTACTTAGCAATAATATACTTCTGAATATATTGTTTCTGCAGACCCATGTGATAAGAGATGTATGGCCTAATAACACTTTTAATTAAATATTATTGTATGTGACATGATTTTTATAATCAGGTTTACAGTAGGTACATATTTTCTTCATAAAGCACTCCCCAGAACTCCATACCCAATTTCAGGCCTATCTCAAAATCTACCTACTCCTACAACAGTTTTGTAAAAGAGTGCAGAAAATGCAGTAAAATCCTCCCCTGAGAGTTGTAGAGAATAAATTCAATTACCTTGAGTCAGCTGAAAGACAGATCAGGTTCCCGTAATACTTAAAGGGTATGTGATATATTTTATATGACCTATTTATACCACTAACAACAAACTAATTTAGGTCTCCAAATACCAGCATAAAGTGCTATTTTAAATGCCCTAAATGCTGTAAGTCTGAAATATACATATAGGAGCTACTAGATGCAACGGAGGAGTTAAAGGAGGCATTTGCTCTTCTGGAGTAGGTCTGGAGGTCAGGTGATGTCTAAACCAAGCATTTAAACATCATACTGATGCTTAAACACCTGAATTTCATGCTGATTTGCAGTCTAGGCTTTTTAGCCTTATATAATCAGTGAAATAATTTCAGTGCTACCACAGAGTGAGCAGGAACCTAGTGCAGGCAATCTAAGGCATGGTCATCACAGTTTAGGTGAGTCTGTTTTAATAGGTATTTGAAGGTGAAGTCACTAGTTCAGCTCCTACAGCCTCACAGCAATTCAGTTACTACTTGAGAGAGACTGGGTGAAAAGCATACTGTAAAGCATTTATTACTCTTTGGTTTAGTTCTTTGAAATTGAAAGCATATTTGCTGGGTTACTATTCCCTTCCCCCATATAATCTTGTCTGTATTGACAAGGCTGTATGCATATATAACATATATATAGGTGCAATTTTATTGAATACTCCTGGCACTGCACTTTTAAAGTGTCTAATCTAGGATTTTAGTGTCTAGATATAAACAGTAGTGTGACAAAAACTGCAGTGTGGCATTGCTGCTGCAGTGATCCAAAGGCTCATGCTTTTAAAAGGGCTACTAGGTCTTTCTGTTTTCCGTCTGCTGGCATTAGTCTTTGTGTAACTCCTTAGCAAGCAAGCCTGGGGAACTAAAATCAGCAGCCAACTAATCCTTTTCTATTTCCAAATAGGTGTGCAGATAAGCTCTTAAAAACCATATTTTTTTTTAGCAACAACAAAATCCTCATAGGCAGAAAACCACCCATGTGCCATTTTAAAGTAAAGCACTAACAAGGTATAAAGAAAATTAAATTCATGCACAGTAGTTATCAATGTAATTTCTGAGGCATGTATGGTGTTTCTGAAGTCAGCCTGAAACACAGCGGACAGATTAAACTGCTGGAACACTGTTGTTTCGGAATGCCTAGTTTGAGGAAAAAGAGTGGTCTCCTAGAGATTATGTAGTAGGATATGCATTTCCTGGATTATATTGATAGAGGTTGTTATGAAAGAAAAACACCCCAGTGTTCTTCATAGCAACCCACTTGTAAACAGTAAAGTTAATTGAGTTTTCATTTTCTTCTTATTATATCTGGAAACTTGGAAGTTATTTCAGTGCATTACCAGTCCTCAAGGCTAGGCTGTGAAAAGTAATATAAGACATCCAGATATAAGGTACACATTAAAGGTTTCCTTGAAATTAAGTTTATATTTCTTCTCACAGGAATTATTCATAATTTTAAATGTCCAGGCTCTTCCAGTCTTACCTGAACTGTAAATATAAAATTAGTGCAAAAAAAATGAAAAATGTTTAACCTGTATTCTAAATTAACAAATCTTTAGGTTAGAGAAAGGTGTGCTTAACAAGGTTTGTGAATTAGAAACATGCGTGGTGCTACTTACTACACTTCCTCTTGAAAAAAATAAAAGAAGAAATACACCCAGTGGTATTATAGTTCCCACCTTTAAGATAGAATTCATCTCAGCAGAACTGAACACACAAAGCAGTACAACATGTGTGTTGTAAAGGATGATACAAAGAATTTTGCAGTAAACATTGAACATTGCTACTTACGAGGAATGGGGTAAGCAAATCTGTCTGGGTGTTTTGTGATGAGTGTGTTTTTTATGTGTCTTCTTCCAACACCGTGTGCACCTAATCCACAACACAAAAATGAATGATAAATTTTCCACCAGAAAAGATTCAAAACTATGCAATTGTGTTCAGAATAATAACTCAAAATTACCTAGTAAGACTAGCGTTTTCCTTTTGAATGCTGGCAGTTTTACTACTTCTTCATATGTGACGAGATCTAATTGATCAAACACTAAAACACAAAAGAAACCCCCAGAGGGATAAGAAAAAAAGGCATATTAAGGGTAAGAATTAATTGTAGTATAAGCTATAATTTTAGCAGGTTTTAGATTTACAATACAAAGTGATGTATTATGGTAAATAAAAATATTTCATTATGCAATTTTAACAAAATTGTTCATGAAAAAAACTGTTAAAAAGCAATAAAAAAGGTACTGAAATGCTCAGGAAAGTTTGCATGTGCTTTCATGCAGTATTCAGCAGACCACAAAAATTAGCTAAAATGGCATGCCATTCATGTTTGCATTCCTAATAAATTGCAGTACTAAAGAAAAATCAGTAGACAGTGACCAACATGAATACAATATGAGAATATCTTTTTACACTAAAGATAGGAATATTTTCATAATCATGTTTAAGAAGATTTATGAGAAATGTATAGAGAAGAGTGTTAATACTTTGTGGTATTTATTCTTCAAAACTACCACCATATTAGTTGTAATTACAGTTCTTTTTAAACACATGCGCTAGTTAAATGGACATGCGTTTAAAACTTGTGACAGAATGAAGAATCCTAATGAGAAATGATGGCATTACATAAAGAACCTCCACCATATTTAGGGAAAATTGTAAAAGTACAATTTCAGAATTTCAATTGCAGTTGAAATTGGATGAATTCCATGATGCACATCAGCCTATTGTCAATTGCCAACGTATACAAGGGTTGACAGATCAAGTTTTGTTCATTAAAACCAGCTTATTCCTCCTGTGCCCAGTAATACAATCATCTTTGGTAATTCTTGCAGGTTTCTAATAAAAAAAGAAGCCAGGAGGCTGTTAAAGGCATTTATAAAAAATACAGCAATCAGCAATTGCGAGCAGAATAACGAATGAGTTTTCAGTTCTGTATTTATGCATGCTATAAAAGAAAGGGAGGAGAGACTGCATCTAAAGTATGCGATCTCTGAGTGTTTCCAAGTCCTAAGCGGGTGTATTAACCTCAACTACATCCCATCCATCTTTTAGGATAAGTCTGAATATATCCCTCCCTCCCTTTCCAAAACCCTGTAGGAAGGTAGGGGCGGAAGCTTTTGTTTGCTTGCTCCGGAAGTCTCCAGCCACCAAAATCAGAATTAAGACTGTGGAGTGTATCAGAAGGCACAGGCTTTTTGTACAAAAGTCCCTGTTAAAGCAGCAAAGGATTTAATTTAATACATTTCTTTTTATAGGCAGATTTTTCAATTCAGTGTCAGTCTTTTTAACTGTAAAGTAAAACTACTTCAATTTGGTCAAACTGCAAATCAAGCCAATTGACATACTCAGCTTTAAGACCATGAAAAGATACAGATACGAAAACTTCCTTGTCCATTTGAAGCATTTTGAATTTCATCCTAAAGAATCTCTTTCAACCTTTCCCCAAATACTGAAAGCATGAATTTCATAATACTTCCATTTCACGTGCATGGCATTATTACTACAGTCCTTTTTGCAACTTCACAATATTTAAATTAATTAATAATTCCTTTAATATTAGAAAGGACTAAAGATCTGCAACACGCTAAACAGTTTTACCATTCTAACCATCTAGGCCTGCAAGTAGCTTTTCCCATTAAAGAAAATAAGTAATTAAAAAAAATAAAATTGTAATGCTCCATCACTGGCGGTGTTCAAGGCCAGGTTGGGCAGAGCCTTGGGTGGCATGGTTTAGTGGGAGGTGTCCTTGCCCACGGCAGGGGGGTTGGAACTAGATGATCTTAAAGTCTTTTCCAACCCTAACTGTTCTATGATTCTAAAACAAATTAATCCTTTATTTTCTTCTTGAACAAACCCAGTGTATGTTAGATAAAACCAACAAGAACAAACAACAGAAATGATACATATTAATGCCTTCAACACAAACTAGCAGCATGGAGAAGATGTGTCTCAGTCAACATGGATTTCACTAATGATGGTAGGGTTTTCAAATGCAAAAGAAAAATGATTAATTTTTTAATACATAAGATGAGGAATACAGGGCACATTTAAACACTGAAATTTAATGCTTCTGTGTTACTAGCTGATAAAGAAAAGGAGATCTTGAAAGGAAACAGTAAGAAGCAAATAAAGAGGCATTGTCACTTGACAGGTTACTTACATGCACAGAGGCCATTGGGAGTAAGACAGCATGAAAAATGCACAGGGGTCATTGAGATATGGCTTGTAATATATTAGTAAAATAAAAAGTATATGCACAAAATAAACTTTACCATGCAATAGTCTAAACACAAGGCAAATAAATCACATTAAGAAATGATAAACATATTTTATAAAAGCTTGGCAATTTTCTACATTATGCATAAAATGAAGCATAGTTCTAGTATGTTCTAAAGACTGTTCTTCCATGAAGTCCTGCAATAACACTTTGGTAAAATAAATAAAAAAATATATCCAGATATCACTGCAGTATATCTCTAGAGCATTTACAAAAATGTCAGTGAGATTAATCATGAAAAATAACTATTTTTTTCTGTGTGCTTTGGTTTAAAACTGACTTTGCAATGACAAGATTCATGATTGTGAAACTGTCTCTTGAAAGACACAATATTTTCTTGTAGGGGAGAATATATTTGCATTTAATTATAAAAAGTAAGTGAAATATTCTCCTCTACTTCATAAACTATGCTTGATTTGCAGAATAATTTAATTTCTAGTTCCAGTAATATCCCAATATATCACATCGAAATCTTCACTCTCAAATCATTAGCTATCCACACAAATCTTAGCTGACTATGGAGTATTGTACTAGATAATTTCTCAGTACCCCAGTTCAATCTCACCCCTAAGACAAAAATAACATGGAAGTCCTAATAGATTACACACTGCTAAATGATTTATTGAAATTTATACTAAGATGTAAGGGAAATAAATTCTACTTTATTGTAAGAGCAACATTTTGACATCTTGATTAGACTTCTCAGAGCCAAATTAATCATACTTATTGTGGATCTAACAGAAGAGAAAATCTGGCTTTTATTCTGAGACAGATGCACTGATAGCTTGGCAAAAGCCAGTGCTGCTGTATTTCTTGCTAACAATACCAGAAACGATAAGAATAGTTGAGAGAAGGCAAATTCAGTATCACCTTAGTTAAACTTAAGTGAGCACCGTAGCATTTCTGTGAACCTCTTTATGTCCTACATTTGGCATCATTCCCTGCAATATTACTGTCATCACCTTTAGTACCTCAAGGACACGAAGATCAATGAACATTTCTAAGAGAAATCATGATTGTAATCAGTGCTTTCATTAACCTTTTGACTTCTGAGGGGGAAAGGAAAGTGTCAGATGGTATTCGGAAAATAACATTTTTTTTTTCATTGTCATTACCATAATTTTTAGTATTCATGTCAGGCATTGGAACAGGCTGTCCAGGGAAGTGGTGGAATCACCATCCTTGGAAGTGTTCAAAACCAGCGTAGATGAGGCCCTTAGTGATATGGTTTACTGGTCAACCTAGCAGCACTGGAGTAATGGTTGGACTTGGTCTTTTCCAACCTAGTTGATTCTATGATTCCATGTTTCTAATTTTTGGCAAACACTGGGCTCTGATGTAAAGTGACTAACAGCACTGATGGTGGCAAGCACCAAGGCAAGCAAATTGTGCAACTCGAAGTGCTGTCGACCTTCTCCAAAATGCCATAACTATAAACACTGGTGTTATCAGCACTGTTCCCAAGCCAAAAGTCCAAAACACAGTGCTCACCAGCTACTGCTTAAAGAAAAATGACTGCTGCTGCTGAACCCATGACACACTCCCTACACCAAGACAGGGAAGTCTACATTTGCTTCCTTTTAGGGTTAGCCCCAGCTGGCAGCTGAGCCCCACACAGCACACAGGGCTTTAACTGGAAAGTCTTTGCGCTAATTTTGCTCCTGAAGTATTGCCTGCTCCTTCTCCAGCCATCCTCTTTCCTTCACTTATTCCTTTGTAGCATGCTGTGTTTAATCATGCTGACATTATTAACTATATACCTGCACTGTGAACTATATTAAGAAATGTATCTGCCTTAAAGAAAAAGAATCAGTGCTTTTTTGGTCAAGTGGTTCTTCTGTTAATCCAGTTAACAGCATGGCCACACAAAGTTGTATTTCCACAACTGAAAGGAGCAGCAGTGCTGTGGGAATGTATGCTGGAAGCAACTGATAATACTTAACAACCACTACTGCCAAAGACTTTAGGTCATAAAATCCAATTTATTTCCAGCACTTTTTGTTACAGTCATAATAACTGAAACATGGTTTAGTGCTACTGCAATGGGTAGAAACATTAAAACAAATAGAATGTTAAACCAGCAAAAGGAAATAAACAAGTTGAAGCTTCCAATCTGTACTTATAAAGATTTTAAGGGTAACAAGTAATTTTATATTTAACTGTAATGGTGAATTAAGGAGTATAAATGACAATTATTGTTCTTTGACTTTCTAAGAGTTTATTTTCAAATTAGTTTTAAGGAAACATAAATTCTATAGCATTGACACACGGTGAGCTCTGACACCACACAAAGATTGCACAGGTAAGAAGAAATGTGAAAATAGATTTATATTATTTAATTGGCGCATATATAGCCTGTATTAGGATATATAATGATGCATTTAAGTTGTCACTTGCCTCTCAATGATTAAGCTGTATGTTTAACTAGCAAAGAAGAAGCAGTGTAATAATGTAGTAATAACTAGAATTTTACTTATATATCCCTAAGTACCTCATTAGGTTTATGTAACAGCGCCAGCTGAACTATTAGTGGCAAAGTTTAGATTGTAAAAAATATAACATGTTAAAGACACTCGCATCTTTTTTTCATACCTGCATTGTGCTTTGCCAAATATTTGTCTTTGTACTGCTTTTTTTTCTTTCCAAACCAGGTACAGCTGGCTTGTTGCTCCTGTTTGGTCTTCTCCATGGCAATACAAGCAACTCGCCTGGCATATGAAGGAGAAATTATTATTTTTTTGTAATTACTGCTCTTTAAAAAGCCACATAGAATGAGTTGGAAAAATAAGGCTTCTAATAATACGAGAGTGCAGTAAAAACTTTCAAATCCTTTTTTTTAAATGACTTAAACCCACTTTGATGTAAGGAAAATCTTCTTAAGGGTAGATAATTAAAGCTCACAGATCAAGTGAGCATGGGAGAAAGGATAGCTACTAAACTGGCTATAGACACTTTGCAGAAGATTAGACTGGAAGAACATGAGGTCTGAAAAGACCACTACAGTTGAAATTAACTACAGAGCAAGTTGTGTTGTGGAACTGTTTTAAGGCCAATCTTTAGGATGAAGTATTGCAGATGTTTCTGTTGCAATGTGCACCAGTGTACCCTTTCTGTCAGGGTTTGCAAGGGAGGTCTTCAGATGGAACGTAGAGTCTACCTCTGTTTCTCTTCTAGTCAAATGTCTAGTTAAACCCTTATAGAACTCAAATTCCTTTATGCAGCAAATCTTTATGAAATATTTTGGGCTATGTTCTCCATATTGATACACTTTCTTGAGTTATGACCGTGACTTTCATGTCCCAGTACTTGGTGCAGAGTTTGTGCCGATATACTTCAATTATTTACTAACCAGCTTCTGCAAGAGGCTGTTCAAAGGCTCTGTATCATTTTTTTGGTACTCAGTGCCATTGCTGCTCATTGAATCTGTTATTCAGGAATTTTTACACTGTGATTTCTTTCTACGTTTTATCTTTCACAGGAAAAATGAAAAGGAGAGAAACGACAAAACTCCCACAATGACCTTTGTGCTTGATGCCTTGCTAACACCTTATTCTTGCAGCACTTACTTGTAAGCAGTACAAATGAAAACACTATTTAGAACCTAAAAGATAAATTAATTTGACCCCCTTAAATAAACAGTTTTTATGTGCCCTTCAATCCGAGTTTCCTGTAGTATATTAGAAAGCACAATGGTTACTAACACAGGTGCTTATTTTTCTAATGTTACCACACGTCTAATATTACATGTAACCATTACAGCTATGCATGTACAAGAAAAAAAGAAAATCAATGCCACACAAACTGAAGCCATAGACACTTTTTTTCCCCCAAAAATAAAAAAAATATACAAAACCAAACTATAAAACAATGAAAAGAATGAAAGAAATAAAAGCAAAGTCAAATTATTTTTTATAGAAAATTTAAAGCCATACCATTCTTGAAGCTCAGGAGAAGGAATAAGACCTGCAGTACCATTTTTTGAGTTTTCAAGTTTACCCTGCCACCAGTTATGATCATCTTTGCTAATGATTTGGATAATATCCCCAACTCGGAATCTGATGCCAGCTTCTTTGCAAGGAATGAGGTCATCCTTTGCTGGGTCATATTCAAATTGTGCTCTTACATATATCTAAAAAAAAACCAGTTTATAAAAGACACTGCAATATTATTACAGGTACAGTATTAAGCATAACAGGTGAAAATTTGTTCTGTGCATGTAGCTACATATACTGTTTGCAACAAGCAAAGGAAGAAACAGAATGGTAAAAGCACCAGTGATAGCTGAAAATGAAACACCCCCCCCAGCAAATAATGGAGACATATGATGTTATTTTGAAAGCAGTCTTCTATATACTACAAAACCTGACAGCAAAAATGAACACATGTAATAAACTGATAAGAGCCCCTCAAATCAATATAGACTATCACGAAATATTACAGATTATTAGCCAGAATCTTACAGCTGTACTGTGCTGTACTTTCCAACTGAAGTCCCATGATTTAAAAATTTGTATGACAGGAAATTTTATTGGAGAATATAAAGGATTTAGGCTACAGCACTGATCTTTAGTATTTAGACTGGAAAATCAGTACTTTTTCTAAGACTTAACAGTAAGTCCTCTGCTGCACCTACCACATATAGTTACTCGGGAGGAATCTGGGAATCCTCTGCATGGGTTTTTCAGTAAAAGCCTACTCACATATAAATGAAAACTAACGATTTGAGTAAGTTATTATCTAAGAAACATTAATAGAAAATTCAGATTCTGTCTTGACAATTTAAAATAAAAAACCAATCCTTGCTTTGTGTGTTAGTGAGGCCTCAACTCTAGAAAATAAAAATTGAAGTGATCTCTAGTTCTGGTTGCTAATTACAACCCTGATGCATCCAAGGATCTTAAAATTGGAACTGAATGTTATGTCCAATATGGTAATTTCTACTGTGTATGAACTTCAAACATTATCCTGTAGCATCTCAGATGGCTGTGTTTATTCTATTGCTGATTTTCTTACTAAAAATTGACTAGATTAAATAAAATTACATTACAAACTCGTATCTTTCATTTAAACTCCAACTAACACTTTTCAACTTTGCTCAAATTCTGCTTCAGAAAGAGCTTTAACTGTGCAGTGTTAGCACTATTTATGGCACTTAAAAAAGTGAATTCATATTGTAGGCCAACCTGCAACCCAACCTGTGAATAAATTAACATATTACATACTAAATCTGACCCTTGTTCTGCTGTGCATTGAGTGTGTGAGTTCAAACAAGCAACCTAACCTCTTTTAGTTACCCGAAGAACAGGAACTTTTGAAACCAATTACTTTTATGCAGTAATTGGCTTTCTACTGAGTAATCAGTAATGAACCAATCTCATTTCCCTTCAAAATCTTATCTAATATAGTTTTAGAAATGTAAGCAGAATTTTTACTTTCTAGAAACTTCCTTGCTTTTCAAGTCCCTGCTCCAGTTTGATCTGTTATCCACCATATATTGGCAGTTCCTGGAGTGTAACAAGAGTTTTGTACAAATAGCAATGTATCAGTTTCCCAAGCCCCTACAGTCTTGAAGGATTACAAGCTACCAGCAAAACATGCTGGTTCAATGGGAAAAGACTCTTGAAAAAAACAGGTAACTGTAAATGGTGTAAGTACAATGAACACCATTATTTTGATGTTGCCTTGAACACAGTCTTTTCTTCTAGAAAGAACACCTTATGAAAGACAAATAAAAAGCTAACAGCTTGGAAGGTTTTTCAGCTGGAAATCTCAGAAGACAACGGAAAGTTGAAAAAACCATATAGCCATAAGCTTTAAAAATGGGAAATGAAGTGAAAGCAATCCATTCCTGTAACAGATATTTCAGCCAACTTAACCAGATGGTAGTACAAAAAGATTTTTAAAGACAACAGATCGTGAAGTTGACTCTTTTGAATGGAATTGCAAGACTTTTATTAAAACCCTTGCTAGATAAAGAGGTTGAGCCTAGGGCTCAAGATTCAGAAGCAGATTCTGGAAGGGTTGTATATAAATGGAGAAGTTACTGAAGACGAAATGCAAATCACTTGATGGAATGCATTGATTTGGAGGCTGCAGTAAAAAAAAAAAAAGTATAAATTATTAAAATTGCAAAAAGAATCATAGGAAATCCTCTGAAGAACCCTTAAGGGCTTTCCTGGAATTCTCTGAAGAGGGAAGACCTTTCTTTGGTTCATGATGACATCTACTACTAACAGGTCAAGTTAAGGGTGGTTACTGAATCTAGGCCTTAGGATTGAAAATTTAAGAGGCTCTTTTCAGGCTTATTGACCATTAATAGACACAGAGCTTAATGTTTTTCTTTGAAGAGCTTTGTTAATATTAATGATTAGTTATAGACCAATTTAAGCTTTAGAATCTTTGTCTGTACAATGTTTTAAAGCATTAGACGTTTTCCCTGCTGGTCTCCATTTCAGCCAAAATATAAAGTTGAGCTTCCTGTAAGACTAAAATCTGCACTGGTCACCGCACAACAGTAAGTCTATTAATGCATTTTGAACTAAACCAACAGCTCTAGTGAAATGTAGAGTGATTTTGTAACTTTCACATATATGGACACATACACACACACAAAGTTGTTTTGAATTAGCTACAAACAAATGAGTTAAAAAGAAAAATAAAAAAAAAAAAAAGAAGAAATGTTCCAAGCTTAAATGTTTTAGTCCAGCACATACAGAAAAAAAAGACAGGCAGGGATGTTCACTAGTAGCTAAGTTTACAAAAATTCCCATGGAGGATATCTATTCACCTGTCGTCCTTTTGGTTGTGTTGTCGATGGCAAGTCCTGCAGAATAAAGTCAACCCAGGAGAAGAAATTTTCATTTTACTTTTTAAGGGCATACAACACCATTTGTTAGTGATTCATACTACAATACAGTACAATGGTAAGTCAGACAACAGTATAAAGCGTTGACCAATGTTTAGAAATATTTTTTCCCTTAAAGAAAAGTCAAACCCAGGCTGTTTAGCAGCAAGCTGAAGAAAGCAGGTAAAAAGTTTAAGCAGATAGAGAATGTGCTTTGTAATAAATAATTCAGCATCTTCAACACAAAAGCACCAGCAAGTGAAAGAGGCTCTTTATGTGAATGCCTTTTCCACTTAATACTTAGTCTTGTTTTTAAAAGAGAAGGATGGCTATTATAAAAAGTAAAAAATTATTAAAAAGGTATAGTTTAAGTAATTGTGCGGAGGAGTAAGATTATAACTGCTAATCATGTTACAAATGAAATTTAATTCACAAAAATGTCTAAAATTTTTCAACTATTTCAATTCTTTTATATTGTATTAATTAAGCACTTTACCTTGCCGCAAATAATTTTTGATAGTCAAAAGAGTAGTTACTCAGTTTGAGTTTGTTTTTTTTTAGCTAGTCCCATAAACTTATAATATTGACAGCACTGATACTGAAGAAGCTTGTGTGTATCATTACTACATTGGTCCAAACAATGACAAATGATAAAACAGGACAAATTTTAACATAAATATACTTTAGAGAAACAGCAGATCAACAGCACCTTGCTACCTGAATACATATGGAACAGAAGTACTTTGTGTTAAAGATGTGATGATAACAGCTTGGTTTGTAGTGCAGTTTAAAGCCACTTCCTTTTGCTTTTCATATCCAGGCAAGGCTCATATTTCACAAAGTATGTGCACGTACCACAACAGCAGAGGGCACACCAATTCGTTAACTCAGATAGCGGAAACCAGTACACATTCCAGAGATCTCTCAAAACACAAAAGCGTTTAAAATATCTTGAAATACCAACTGCACAGTTACTCCTTCTTCAAACACTGCTTCCAAAGTTCAGGATGAAAACAAAACTTCCACTTTAAACCCTGGCTCAGTTTTGAGGAAAATGCTAACAATGATTTAAGGATGACTGAGTGTGACGTTACAGTTATTAACATTGAATTCACTATATGGCTTTTAATGAGAAGAGTATGTTGGAAAAAAGCCTTTAAAAACCAGAAAATGAGGAATCACATATATAATACCCCTGGTTCTACCATCAGGACAAAATATTCCACTGACCACACAATAAGTATCACAGTAATGGCTGATGAGCACCAACAAAACTTTCACACTTTTTCTGTGTGGAACTGGAAATCTTACCGAAACAGAATTGTTAGTGCTGCTATGACCATTAGCTGGGGACTGTCTGGATGTAGAGGGGGAATCTCTCTGAAATAAGACACAAGGTTCATTAACAACACAACACTATCACAGGAACACAGATATATTTAAAAGAACAGTTACATCCACAGCCTCATAACCGTTTGCTTAGCTGCTTCATCTGTGAAAGTTTCCCCACTACAAACTCTGTAAGTCTGACAAGTTTTTTCATAGTTTAAGATTCAGGTTTGACATCTTGGTTTATCCTAGATATTGCCTTAGCTTTTTAACTACTGAGTCTGTGGGAACTCTTAGATCTCATTGGCTGACAATGCTAAAGGCCACTGGTCGTACAGGTGCTTTTGTCAGAGGTAATTATTGTAATTACCTGAAAGTTATATGCTGAGCAACACATTGAATAGAATGAGGCACAAGTACCATTTTTAAGATGCTTCTAAATTTTCTTTCAGCTGTGTGGTGGTGGTCAGTGTTGATCAATCTGTGACTTCTACTCTGTTAAACATATTTCTCTCCAGTGCCTCAAAGATACTGAAGCTAACACCTGAGAAGGAAGCAGGTTTTTTTTCCTCCAACATTCTTATTGGCTTAAATGTGTTAAACCTTGCCAAAATATCACTTTTAAGAAAAGCCACCTCTTGCGACTCAAGACTATAGTATGGTCTTACACTTCAGTGAGGAGACATCTGATGCAGGGTACATAGCAAGAAATTCTACAGAATGGATAATAGGAATCCCTGACTGGGTTTTGCAAAGGCAAAGAAGTAACTTGCAGAGTAATCTTTTTCACATGTCATTTTGATTGTACGGTAGTTAATTGCATAAGATCAGGTAATTGAGCCACCTATTTAGGAAATAAAATAATTCACTATGGGAAAAAAAAAACCACCTTTGCTCTCCAAAGAATGCTGAAATACAATATTCCATGTCAAAGGTCAATTTAGGAATGTCTGGTAATTTTGCATAATGTCAAGGTTAGCAGAAAAAAAGGGCAATAACATTCTTCAAAGAAAACAAACTTGTGCCCGTCACATTTTACCAATACAAATTGCCCTTTATGAAGAAAACCCAGAATTGGAGCTAAATTGTTCATTCAACAGAGTAAGGCTTTTCTATTAATATTCTTGAGCTTATACTGATTACGTGATAGTACTCACAGCTATTTTAAAGCATCAAAAAATAAATGACAGCCCATACTTTATCTCTCTTGCTACCTGTATGCTTGATCATGTAGGACTTCTACACTTTTCTATGGACTCATTAGAGAAACTTCAATATGCAGTTGTCATGACACTTGCTTTGATTTTCACAACTGAGGACAGATCCAACAATATTATGGCTCTAAATTCATTGCGGTTCAAAGTATGTAGGCCTGTATACTTCTGCTACGGGCATAAGAACAAAATACTCATTTGCCCCCCCCCAACTATTTGCAACGTGCAATGACAGACTGGGGGAAATCAGCTCTAATTCTATCTATAAAATCACTCCAGCGTAGCAAGTTTGAAAGGTTCAAATGAAACCAAATAAATAAGTTATTCATTACTTGGAAAAAAAAAATAATGAAAAAAGAAAAGCCTAAAGGAACCATTATTCCAATTTTGGTTTTGGTTACAGGATTATCAGCATCACCTTTGACACATAGCAGCTAGGAGATACTGTTTTCAAAAACAGCAGAGGCTTCCTTCAGTTATAAAGAGACTTTCTGCTCTCTATGCAATTCTGTCTCTGCCATTTTCTCACTTTCAAGAGGTGAAAAATTAATTTTACCTTTTTTTCTTTCCTTTTTTTTTTTAACCTAGTTTGTTATACTCTGCTAGTCAGTGATGGTTTCGCAAGGGAAAGCTCTGGAAAGTGATGCAAGCATCCAAGTAATTTGGAGAAAACCAATTTTAGAGTAATGTAGAGAATGCTACTACCTCTGGACTCTTGAAGGCTTCTCCCTTTGAAGGAAATGTTCTCAGTTTGAGAATGTTTTGATTTGTATTTGTCCAGCAATTCTCAACAGAATACAGGATATTACTCGAAGCAACTGCTCATCATAACATACTGAGGAAAATGCACATTTTCAGTGCTGTTGGTGATTTCGGTACTAACTGTAAGAGATTAATCTATCAAGCTAGTCAAGAGGCTTATGTACAATCTTTAAATAGTTAGGCAGTTCAGCCTTGATTTCAAAGGTATTAAGATTCTTAATGCCCTAAATACCAGACTCAAAAGTGAACATAAAAAAACTGCATTGTGCACAATCTAATGAAACAAATCAATCAGTAGAGAGAGTCCTGTAGAATGCTAGGACTGCTTAGAATAAGACTGGAAAACTTCAGTTGTGGTTGTGAGTTTGTTTCTCCACTATTACCAGAAAAAAACCTGGCTTTACTGCAGAGAAGAGCAGAGAAACACTTGGCGGATCCAACAGTTCTGAGTACTGTAGAAGTGCTATTGTATTTCTGCAATAATTTGACTAGAGAGAAACTTCAAAGTTCTGAAAATGTTTCCACTTCAGATTTGCCTGAGGAACCGCCTGGCAGTATTTGTAATGCAAACGTAAAAAAATGTTTAAGACTATAAAAGTCTTATCTGAGCGCTAATAGAAACACTGCAAGAGTGAAGGAAAAAATCCATGGCAGTTACCACCAGCTTTTTAAAATACCATATATATAAAGACATTTCTTCTTAGTGAAACAGCTGAAGTGTTTCACAAAGATGATCTGAAACAATTCTTGGGTTTGAAAAAATTTAAAAAAAAAAAAAAAAAAAAAAAAAAAAAAAAAGAAAAGAAAAGGGTCATTTCCCTTACCGCTCTCACATATCTGACACTATAAAAGGTTACTTGGAGTTTTTGTCAGTCCAAAGTAAGAACGCAAACGTAGCTGAAGCAAAATGCTTACTCAATTGGATAAAACGAAACAACAAATGAAGTCATCAGCCATAAGAAGGATGTGTTGCAATAATTACTTAAGTTCATATTTATGTAACCCTAAGTTCCTCGGTATCTGAGGCAGAAAACATCCTGGTCACTGTGTTATCTCAGTATCTGAGTAACTCAGGTCATTTGCCACACCAATAGCTAAATAGGTAATCTCAGAGCAGATCAGCCAATCAAATTTTTATACAAGGGAATTCTTAAGTATGTATTTAAGCAGTATCTGCTCCACAAAATACAAGGCCTAGTAACTGAATGGAAGGTGTGGGTGCAAGAAAAGCCACAAATCCCTAAGAAACTTTAAATCATTCATTTGAGATTTTGGAAACTGCCTAGTGACACTGAAGTACTGTTACATACTATGGGGACAAGACTTCCCTAGATTTGCAAAAGTGGTTTAATATTTAGAAAATACCACTAAAACACTCCTCTTAAATGCCATCAGAAGAAGAAAAATATGGCAAGTGAAATGTAATTCTTGATTATTTAAAAAAAATTACATCTTGTGCCCCCCCTCTATACCTTTGTGTATAAAGGCCTACAGACATATTCTATGTAAAAGGCAGAACTGTGATTCTACTAATATTTAGTCTTTCTTATTCAAGATGTTTTGCAGTCCAATGACATGATCATATAGGAGGCTCAAAAATCCCCAGTTATCAATTCTGTTTTATAATCCTCTTCTGGTAAAACTACGCTATGCGTGCACCAGTCTATGACTGAATTGGGGAAGGTGAGGGGGGATGGGACACCAAACATAAATTTATGCTAAAATGTTGCAAAAAAGCCCCTTAACTAGTAAGATTATACTAACAAAGACCCAATATCTCTGCAAACATCCTGCTAGGCAGCATGCAAAGCAGGCTTTCTGTGTCTTAGTAAAATGTTTCACCATTCATTTTTAGTCTTTATCAATGGTTAAGAATTGTATTCATCATCTAAATCACAATCCTGAAAAATTCTGTGAATTAAAAAAAAATACAAAATCTGTACCAAAGGACCTGTGATGCTTCAATAAGGTGATTTAAAAATGTTGGCTTTTTGTGGACATTTGAAACAGTTGAAAATCTAGCCAAAGTCATAGTAGGGTTGAGCAGGTGGCACAGATTCAGCCACCTCTGATTAAATGAATGCTAAATGCCACAAAGTGTGACAATTAGACATGCTTCCCTATCCTGTATTTGATCACACATTTCTAGTTTTGCTGTTTTTTTCCAAAGGAAGGTAAGAGTCAATTTTTCTCATCTCTGTGAAACAAAGTCATTAAGAACCTCAGGACACAAAGATAAGGAAAAGAGAGGACCGGCTACTACTAAAATGACACCTAATGGTATTAACTTAAAACTTTATGCTAAATTATTTTTTCCAAACAATCATTTCCCCAGCAGGTCTATAGTTTCATCAGTTTCTATATAGACATACTGGGAAGTGAGCTATCTTTTATTATTACTATTTTCAGCACAAAAGTCAATATGTAAATTTGTCAGCATGAAGTTCTATCTTTTTTCCTAAAGCTTTTGCATTTTATGAAAATCTTTTGCTTTCATATTTATACCTTTTAAGAAAATCAGCCTCATAGTTGAAAATTTGTCAAACCTTCTATTCCTAAACCCTTTTAGTTCTTGTACTTGTATTACTAGTACGGAAGGCAACCAAAAGGCAGTAGTTTTTTTCTTGCAAACAGATTGTTCTGATAACCACAACAGCAGTTTGTGTGTGTTCTAGCATCTGCTGAGACACAAAAACAATTCGGGTGAAATCACAGCTCTAATTGAGATAAGGTGCTTGACTGCACATCACAGGGATTGTGATTTCACTCTCAGAATTCTAATTCAGGAACTGTTTGCGCAGTTAAGCATGTGACACAGAAAGACTGGCATCATCTACCTACTGCATATGCCATCTGTATGCTTAAATTGGAACAGTACTCTGAAGTAGCGTTTTCTAGAATTCAATTCCCTTCTCTTGCAATCTGGAACATAACTTTGTGAGCAGAAGGGAATTAAATGTTACTGTGCACAAGCCATAATACCAAGTTTCTAGTTCAACAAGGACTCACTCCAAATCTATTTTTCTTCTGCAATGACAACACCATTTTTTCATGGAAACATAATATTAAGCCACATGTAACTGTTACAGACAACCATCACAAATTTACCTCAACAGGGTAACAGAAACAAATTCTTCAATTAACCCTTAACAGCCCAAAGCAGTAAAATAACATTTAGTGCCTAAAGAAATGATTGTTTCTCAGCTTAGGAACTTTAATAGACTTCCTGGAGAATAAGTTTAAATGGTAATTTATTTTAAAGGGGCTTAAGGGGCTCCCTAAATATATGAGTTGAGGATCCCCTTTATTTTTTTAATTTTTTTTTTTTAAAAAAACAGGCTGTAAAGAGTTAGTTAAGGTGCTGATGAGATGAATACGAAGGCAAGGCTGAGTAGGTAGGGGGGACCTACTCGTGTTCCGTTATCTTTGTTGTAAAATTGGTGTGCGTGATCTAACAGGACAGGCAGAAACAATTTCCCAGAAAGCAGTAACATTCAGCCATCAGCAGGCAGTTAGTTACAGGATTGAGGAAGAAATGGGATGGTTCATTAAATTCATTACCTCACAGGATGAAGATTGCGTGCGATAACTTGGCACAATCTTAAAGGTAATACTTCCACGCATTTCCCTCTGCAAAAAAGAGACACACTTCTTTAAAGACTAAGATACTGAAGATAGAATCTCCAAATCATTAATGTTTGAAAGGAAAGCATCAAAGTTTGGGAGCAGCAGTAAGTTTTGCTAAAGTAAATATACAGCAAAGCTAAAATGCTATGGCTAATTTGCCATTTCACTTATAAACATTTAAATTTCCTCTCCTTCATCTAAAAGATAAACAAACTTTATTAGTTTGTTAGCCTGGACAGATTTTGAATGCCTAGAACCTAGAGCTGCATTTTAAGGTGAGAGATTCAGAAATGTGTAGGTTTCTTCCATACCAATCTTTTCTTTGTGGCTATACTAAAGTAACATTTTCTTCCCTTTCCTCATATATTTTAAATAGCAAAACCATATTCACATTTGCTGAAAAGCTGCATGTAACTGTACTAAAGGTAGAAATTTAAGAAATAGTCTTTCATCAAAACAGAACATGGGTTCTGCTAGTTTGTATTTACTATGGTGTAAGAATATTCATAACAAGTAGTAACTGCAGAGTAGCAGGAGATTGTGGCAATGTACTTGCTCAGCCATGTTTTCTTGAATGACAGTTTGAATGTAAGTGCCACCAAATGTCTGGTAACTGCAGGACTTGATTTGGGCAGAAAGGAAAGTGCATCACTTCAAGTAATCTTGGAGTTTTTTCCCTTTCTCTCTGTTGGCTTATTGTGAGCCAAAAAACCCCCAAAAGCCATTTCTTTGGACTCACTTAAGTTTGCCTATGTGGTTCTGGACACAACAAAAGGATTAGTGATATCATCCAAGATCCCAAGGTGAGGGCTGCATACAGAAAAAAATTGCAAGCTCTGGAATATCAAACTTTACTAGCAAGGCCCAAGAAGGAGTTTTCCTGCAAAAAGACAAGGCTGTCTGAGCTCGAAATACATTGTATTTTTCTTTTTTCCTTTTAACATCAATAACTATCAATCACAGTAGTTACAAATTTAAAGAAGGGATGTTCCAGCTACATGTGAAGAATATATTTTTTTTTCCTATGATAATAATTGTTGCAACAGTTTGCCTAAAGAGGCACCTGTCCTCTCAAATTTCTTTCTTTTGATATTTTAAAGGCTTAATCTCTCACAAAGCCCTGAGCAACTTGGGCTGCATTCAATGTTGACACTGCTTTGTGCAGGAGACTGCACTGGAGACCTTCTGAGGTTCCAAATTGATTGGTTCTATGATATATTGCCCTTGCATCTGTGTAAGAAGTATATCAGTAGTTAAGAAAAGCTTATTTTTTTCTCATACTATACTCAGTGACTACACTTGATGTAGACTGAAGATTTAAAACAAGGGCATGAAGTTTACAGACTATGTTGGGACGAGCAATAGGAGGAAAGCAATATTTTTTCTGTTATGTTCACCAGAGAAAAGAAATGAAACTCCTGCATTTCAAAGTACACCCAGACATTAGAAGAACCTTTCTGAAACACAGAAGAGCTGTATGCTAAAGTCAGCTGCCTGGAGAGGCTGGGGAACACCCATTACTCAGATTTTTTTCAAGAGCTGGTCAGATGTACATCTCTTAGGAATGATGATTTGGTACCAATGACCTTATTGCTGGGACTACTAAACTGAATAAATAAGTTGACAACTGGAAGTGCCTTCTACCATTCCTGGGTATGAGGCTCAAAAAATCCACTTCACTAAAAAACAGGGAAGAGCCTGTAGAAGGCTTTCACAGCTGAACACAGGAAGACTTTGTGCAACATACGTATGTGGACTACCAAGAAAAGAAGAAAAAAGGATTTTGTAAAGAACATGAAAATGATTTCAGGCACTTACAAGCATTTTTTGTAGTTGTTCTACAGTTTGATTTGCCACACTGATTCCATTTATTTCTCTGATCTCATCCCCTACATGGAGCGTACCTGTGGAGTTAATGAAACACACAATCACCTCAAACATGTTTATACAAAATGAGATAATTGTAAGACAGTACTAATATTCAAAAAAAGGCATAAATATGACACAACACAAAATAAGGACTTTGGTAGCTATTATGAATCTGTTTGTGCAACCAATACCCCAGCATGAGATACGCAGGCACCCTATAGTGTACATATGAAGGATATGTAAGTCCCTTACACAAGGACACTACAAAACCCCACACATGGAACAGAAAGTCATGTGCAAGTAGTCAGCTGGAAATGATCAACAGAGATATTCAAGCAGTATTTTATCAGATGACTAGTTAATGCAATTTGGTTTCTGGATACAGTCTTAATATTATCTGTCAGATTGCTGTATTTTTTCATTCCTCTGTTTCTGATTTACCATACTTACAGTATGCATTTTCTGAATGTACACTTAACTTCAGCTTGAATGTAAATGATTGCTGGGGCTACCTACAATGTCAGATGATGAAACAAATATCTACTTGTCTTAGGCAAGTCATAAACTGACCTGTTGAATCTGGGATGGGAATGGCATACTCCAACCTTTACTTCCATACTGCCAAGTCCATCAGTAAATCATGTTACTATGGGCCTCACCTACACAGTTTCTGAACACTTGCAGGGATGGTGATTCCACCACCTCCCTGTGCACCCTGTTACAATGCCTAACCACCTTTTCAGTGAAGTTTTTCCTAATATCCAGTCTAAATCTTCCCTGGTGGAGCTTGAGACCATTACCTCTTGTCCTATCACTTGTTGCTTGGGAAAAGAGACCAGCCACTTCCTCGCTCCATCCTCCTTCATGTAGTTG
>JASSUY010030309.1:40195-50395 GCA_032466535.1 Forpus xanthops
GCTGGCTGCACTATTGCTGATACAGCCCAGGATGCCGTAGGCCTTCTTGGCTGCCTGGGCACAAGCTGGCTCATGTTAAGCGGTGTCAATCAGCACCCCCAGCTCCTTTTCCACCAAGCAGCTTTCCAGTCACTCTTCCCCAGGCCTGTAGCATTGCAGGGGGTTGTTGTGGCCCAAGTGTGAGACCTGGCACTTTGCCTTATTGAGCACCACACCACTGGCCACAGCCCATCGATCCAGCCTGTCCAGATCCCTCTATCCTTCGGCAGATCAACACTCCCAGCCAACTTGGTGTCTTCCACAGATTTACTGAGGGTGCACTCAGTCCCCTCATGAAGGCAGTGCCTGGGAATGAGGTGACACACCAATCAGTGCATGTTGCTGTGCCCAAGCTGTGCTTGGGATCTCAGTCCTAGCAGCCGCCAGTTTCAGTGATACTCAAACTCATCAGCATATCACTCTCTTTTGAAGATAGGACTCAGATGACACTTTCACAACCTGCTTAATCCGACCTACATGAAAGTGCCTGCTAAGTGGGGAGCTCCTACTCTGCTCCTGGCAGTGTGTTCTCAACCCTTCCTCCACACCAACCCTGCAGCTAATACAGCTTCCGCAGAATGAGGGAATTAGTACAGCTGAAAGCTTTTCTCCTCTGCCAATTCTCAGCTGGATCAGCTCACTGGTCTGGTAACTCCATCCCTGTATGAGCACTGGTGCCAGCACAGTGTAAACAGGGAGTTCACAGGGCCAGGGGTGGGGGTCAGCAGAGAGGACAGGACCAGCCCTCTTGGTGCTGTGAACAGGTTACCCAGAGAAGCTGTGGATGTTCCATCCCTGGCAGTGCTCAAGGCCAGGTTAGATGGGGCTTTGAGGAGCCTGGTCCAGTGTCAGGTGTCCCCGGCTGTGGGAGGTGTTGGAACTAGATGATCTTTGAGGCCCCTTCCAACCCAAACCATTATGTAATACTATGAAATAGTGACCTCCAGGTTTTAGAGATACATAGCCCTTTGAAAATGGTGCATGTGTTCTTAGTTTGGTTTTAAAAATCAGACTTACATGCCTGCATTTATCTAAATGAGGAATTATTTTAGTCTTTGCTAAATCCTATACTAACAGTATCAGTGAAAGCTGAAACACACTGTTTTATTGAAACCAGACTTCTCAACTTCTTAAATGAGGCATTTTTTTTTGCATTATGCTGAATTTTACATTACTTTAAAACAAAACCCAGCATCTTAAATGCAAAGGCCATGATCTGCCAGCTCCCTTGCTTTCCCTTGTTGCTATACAGGCTCATACAGGGTGTATTTTCTTCTCAAAGAGAGTGTGATGCTACAATTAATACTAACGGCAATTATTACTGTACATCAAAGGATGAGCATACTACACATTAGCAACAGAAACCAGTCTTCTTCATTGTTAACTCTGCTTTCAGCTATTTAGGCACTCTGATATTTCTCAAAGTATGGGTTTGTGATCGCCATCAATATAGAACAATTTCAGAAAAGCAGTGCCTCTGCATGAAAAATAACAGATTAATAAAAGAAGCCAGGTTTAATTACATGATTCAAACATGGAAATATGAAATCACCTAATATGCTGCTATTACCAATTACAATTCAGTTCAAAGCTGAGACTTCGCTGGGTGAGGAAATGAGCTTGGTTTCAGGAAGGAAAAGCCTCAGAGAGATGGGACAAAGAAAATGGAAGGACACAGGGATAAGTCCGTACAAGAAACAGCCTTTGGGGATGTCATGGGTTCAGCAGTAGCAGTCATTTTTCTCCTTTGTAGTAGCTGGTGCAGTGCTATGTTTTTCATTTTGGGCCTGGAAACAGCGCTGATAACACCAGTGTTTATAGTTATGGCTTGAATGTTTAGGTTGGCCAAAGACTTTTTGAGCCTCATGCTCTGCCAGGGAGGAGGGGGGGCCAGGAGGAAGCTGGGAGGAAGCAGAGACAGGGCACCTGACCCAAACTGACCGAAGAGGCATTCCATACCACAGCACGTCATGCCCAGGATGAAAAAATGGAGGGCAGAGACCCAGAAGGGTGGGGGGTGCAAGGTGTGGTCGGGCTTGATCGAGCTGGGTACAGTAGTGAACAACTGTATTCTCTTTCCTTGTATTTCTCTTGTATTATTATTGGTGGTAGCAGTAGTGATTTCTGTTATACCTTAGTTATTAAACTGTTCTTATTTCAAACTGTGCGAATTGCATTCTTTCAATTCTCCTTCCCATCCCTCCAGGAGTGGGGGGAAGAAAGAGGCGGAAGTGAGTGAGAGAAAAAAACTGCGTGGCTGATTTACAGCTTAAACCACAATAGAGGAATGAAGAAGAGTACATGAGAAGAAGGTGATGGGCAGCACATGTGGGAAAGCAAGAAGAAAAGTAGGCATCTTGAGACATCTTATTACCCACTGCTGGGTACTCAGATAAGAAAATCTGTCCATAGATGAACTTCATACTTTGAGCTAAAAGACAAAGAGTCTTTTGTCTCAAAGAAAGGCTGTGCCACTGTCCTCGTACAGGCTGTTCATAGATGCAGGAGTAGGTTCCTCTGTAGCTGTTAACTCGATAACTGTGTTGAGTTGGTGGTGGCTTTGCTGGCTTCTACCTTCAGCGCTCTAAATGAGCAAGTTTCTAACTAGCCCTGCAAAAAAGCCAAATTCCACTGTACCTGTCGGTGTGTTCTAACTAACTAAATAGTGTATGTCTGCCCAGGTCTTCAGTTAACAGCATGCAGCAGGCTAAAGAAGCATGCACTATGAGAAGTACATGCATTCTCATTTCAAAATGGTCTGATAATAAGAATAAAATGCAAACTAACTTGTCCAGTGTCCTCCATCCCAGTCGAAACCAGGACATTCAGAGTGCAGGAAGCTCTGTAGGTTGTTTAATCCACCTGAAAACTGAAGAAAACCAGATTTCAGTTCCAGACTTCCAGGGGAGGATGCTCATTCCCCTCTTTGTGATGACAAGTCTGGGGAAGATATTTCAAATGTAAGGTGAAATACAATATCGCAGAAGCACAGATATTAAATCTTGAAAAACTGCTTTTGTTGAGGTACGTCTAATTAAGACCTTGTGTCTTCTTGGATCTGCATTCAGACTGTCTACCTACCAGGGAAACGAGGGGAGAAGAATTTTACACTGAAATACTTGTGAACTATTTCATTGCATGCAAAAAAAAAAAAAAAACCATTCTTGGATTCCAATGATATCTCCTCCAAGTGTGCTATAAGTGAAACCAGCTGCCTGATCAGGCTTCCTACAGACCCATAAAAAAGAGGGAAGGGTGTAGTCTATCCAACATATCTAACCTCCACACTGAAACAGCGTCCATCCGTGCAACATCTGCTTCTTGGCAGACGAGTGCTGACTCGGCAAGTCTTTAATCTGTCAGCTCCCAGGTGTTTTGATAAACCATGAAAGCTGTTAACTTAGACCTCAAATAAATCTTTTCTGCCCTGAGTGTTCTGGGAAGCCTTTGTGTACAGGCACCAGCCCTCTGGCTCATGAGGGGTGAAAGGATGCTCCATCATTTCCCTTTCTTTGCACACATGGAAAAACCACATTGGTTACTGACTTTCTCCCTCTCCACCACAGCACGACCTGGAGGAAATCCCTGAAGGAAAGCATCACCTTGCATCCTCCCCTGGCTCCAGCACATAAGGCAATGGCCAAACAGCAATGCCACAGCAAGAGGGCTGCCATGCTGCTGCAACATACCCTGAATCACAGCTTTAGGCACTCCGCCCATCTTCTCAGTTCAAACACAGATGAAAAAGAAGATGCACTTGAAAAGGCTCAGCTAGTCTGAAGGGGTGTGCCTGCACGACATCAACCCTGTTGTCTGTAACAGAAAGTTGATAACAGGCCTGAATAAAATGAAAGAATTATATCAGAATCAGATGTATGTAGATAAACATGATAAAAAGATACAATGCTTTAATTGATGCTATGACAAACCTTACAAACATTATAAGGCAAGCTCATTCACTGTTTTGTGATTCAATCCAGAGGCACCTATTTTCTCTCTAAACTGCCCAAGCCTTTTCTGTGACATCTCTTCCAGAACGAAACTCAAGAACATAAAAACTAGAAGGTGTTTTCCTCATTCTACGACTCCAGGTCAAATAAGTATGAGTGTGCTCGAACAGAGAAGGAATATTACTTTTTATAAAGTGTATTGACTCTGGTAGTTGGCTACCAACAAAAAGATATACAATTACTGCACTCCTGTGCACAAATTTCCTTTTGGAAAGGAGTTTATAACTTAAAACTGATTTTGACCCAAACTTGCCGTGCAAATCTGTGGTCTGGAAGGAAAATGATTTTGCAACATTTAGAACTAATGCATCAGGTATTTCTGCTTGTTTAGCAGTGATAATAATAAATAAGAGAAAACCACATGCGAAGCTGGAACTGCTTTTGCAATGCTCACCTTGCTTGCGATCCCGTCAGATTTTATGGCAGGTTATAACCCATCATACTCTTCTTTTTCCCCATGTGTATTATCACCTGATATCATTGAGCTTGTTGGAATGTACCACCTAGCACACTGTTAGCTAGATACAAATAATAAATATAAAAAAAAATATGTTTAAAGATATAAATCAGAAAAGGCAGTATTTCCAGACACTCTCTTTCTCCACCATCACCCCTCCCTCCTCCCCAGGTGCTTAAGAGAAGTAAGTTTGTGTGAGAAAATCACTACAGACTTTTCCACAGAGAGATACACTGTGTACCAAACCCACTGCATTAAGAGAAGGTTACTATCCCTTTCTTTTTTCCTCTCCTGGTGGAAGAGGGTGCAGAGCTTAACTCCATAGTAATGACATCCTAATGTAACCTTCCATCTGGCACTAACAGCAGTGCATCTTTCAGCGAAGCCAATCTACTGATGACTCACGTGTCTTGGTGCAAGAGCCTGATATATTTAAACAGATATCTTGATCTGTTTAAAACTTTCTGCAAGAAAAAACTTTCAGCGGGAAAGTAGGAAGTTGGCAGCCTAGCCTGACTCAGACTTACCTGATGCCTTTCACCAAGCACTCACACTGTGCACTTTCCAGCAGCAGAAGAGGTTTGTATGCTGAGGAGGCAAAAGAGAAACACAACCCCTCCGGCACATGGGACTGCAGCAGATGGGTCTAGTCCCAGTGGGTGTCAATATACTGATTTCAGACTTTGAATCTGCTCTTGGGCAGAAATGGACATGGCAGCCAACTTCTGGAGCGTAATGGAGAAAACCTTATAGTGCCAGAGGCAGATAGGATTCCCGAAATGCACACATAATCCAGCAGACACCTGCCATCCACCCAGGTCAAAGCAGGCTTTGAAACGTTGTTCTTCCCACAGAACTCATGCCCACCCTCAGTATCCTTATTTTTGTACATACATATATACATACAGACATGCCTTGAGACAAAAGCTTGCCTCTCCCCCCCACTGCTCTCCTTTTGTATACACAAAAATAAGAGTTGACTCATAAAGTGTAATGACACATACTGGGCACTTTATATATTAACTGATGCATCTCATGAGCAATGTCCTTGAGGCTCCTTGGCTGTAATATACCTTCTGCTGGAATCAATTTGTAAGTGCAAACTGTTCTGAATCTCATTATTTATTACTCTTCTAATGTCTGCCTTACTGTCTACTGAGTCTTTTATTTAGGAGAGCTAAAAATGACAACTGCTTCTCACAGTGCATGTATATATTCCTCCATTTTGTGCATGGTTATGGTAGTTTGGCAAGTTGTCTTTTTGTTCATGCCTTGGAAATAAGACCACTTACCAAAGTGTTTGACATCATAAAGATTCTTTTACTTTAGACTGATGTCATTTGTCATTACCACTTACAAATATCACAATCACTGTCCCAGAGCAGACTAAAGGTTTGCTCCAATTAGGAGCACTTAAAATGATCCAGTTCTTCAAAAGAAAACATAACTCTTAATAATAAACCTAAATTGTATTATGGAATTTTTTCCTATTTCCACATCTAACATACAAAACCAGGGCATGAAGACTCTGCAATCTCATCCTTGTTTGCTGCAACATCAGGAACTAGCATTTATTTAACTGCCACTTTTAGGCCAAGTTGTTTTTCTACATCCTCTGCATGGGAAATACACACCTACATTTACTGGTTGTTTTCTCCCTCCCCCTGGCATCAAGATTTCTTTCTTGTTCCCAAGAGCTTCAGTCCTCCCCCTTGACCTTAAAAAAGGGGAATTCTAAAGCTGCTCCCAAGTGGGAGGTAGTAGTGTCTCCTCTCTGCTTGTGAGTCTCAGCACTTTTTGCCATAGCTGAACTGGGATCACCCCGGCTGCACCAGCCACACAGCCAGGCTCCCACAAGGGAGCCACGTGCAGTTCAGCAACTGTACATTAGTCAGGCAAGACAAACCCTTGAGTCAGGGTATCGCCTTACCTCCTGTGTTACCCATTGCTTTACTTGTAAGGAAATTACACCTCTGCTGCCAAATAGTGCTGAACTCCTCTCTTGTTTTTAAGGTGCAATGATAATGGATGTATTGTCCATGGTGATACTGCACTAATGTAATACTATTTTTCTGACATTACTCAACTCCCTAAACTAGCACATTGTCTCTCATGCAATACTTAACACAGCATTGTCTAAAACCATACCAGGAGAAGTAACTGCAAGTTCAGAAGGATTGCTGTTGAAACTGTGTTAGCTGCTTTTCTCTGAGGTTTTACCAGCACTGCCGAGCAGAGCCTGTAATGTGGTTTCCAGAGGGCTGAGTGCAAGGCAGAAGGGATCCATGCAGAACATGTTCTCTTTCTCTTCCAGAGAGCAAAACTTTACCATCCACCATAAAGCACTGCATCTTTTGCATTACATTAGACTGCGGCAAGACTGGTGAGTGGACATGTTAGGAAACCAGGGTAATCTCCTCCTTGTTCCTGACTTTTTTCCTGGCATCTTCCCAGAAGAGGAGGGGTAAGGGAGTTAACAACATTACAAAGAGAACAAGCATCTCCAAGCTAAAAATCTTCCAGCCTTACAAACTTCTTTACCTTAGAAGGGAAAAACCTCCAAAAATCCACACTTTTTAAACATACATAGAGGCTGACTATTTTAATTATACAAACCTCTGCCAACTAGTAATATGACTGGAGAGCTCACGCTTTACTACAGTGTTTTAACAGTTAGGATGAAAAGCAAATTAACTAAAATATCCTCAAAGCTGAAAGAATAATTCTTCTGTATTTTAAAGGAAAAAGCAACCAAAAAAATCTTCAACAGACCAAAAAAAAAACCCTTCAACAAACCAAACCAATCGAACAAGCCCTAAATTCGATGGCAATACAAAGTGAAATTTCAGTATGTCTACAAACTTGGCAATTCAGCGCCCAAGAAGAAAACGTCGTATGTTACAGAAGGTCATATATATTTATTAAATGGTTATCCTCTGCAATATGCACACATTCTGTTGTCATCAGCAAGTACACTTTTAGTATTTCAGCATGATAGAAACAGCCAACTTTTAGGCACATTTACTTCAGCAAATGAAGAAACAAAACCAGAGAGAAAGAACTGAATACAATTTGAGTAATATAAACCCAATTAATTTCTAGTATCCAAGGAGGATTATAGAGGAAAGACATTCAAGGGGTGGGGGAGGCAAGTATCCCAGACCTACTCGGAGGGAGACAAAAGACCTCCCCACGGTACATTAAGATACTTCCCGAAAAAAGCAAGTCATTCCTTGGCTTTGCTCCAACCTCCATGAATCGTTGCCTGCAGAGTAACCATACTTGATCTTCTCAGATTTTGTTAAAGGGGCACTGACCTTCAAGCCAGCATTAATGCAGAGCAACTGGACTGTCCAGATGGGAACAGCTTACCAGAACTCGGGCCGTGTACGGCGCAGCTCATATGGTCATTCATCCATTTTAGATACGTGGAGTTTACCATCGCTACATAATTGCTCCCTTTGGGAAACAGCAACAGAAAAAAAGCCACAAACCCCCCTCTCTTGCACATGCAGAGATTTCTGTGTTAGTAAGGCAGCTCTGGAAGTAATTTAGAAAAAGAAGAATTCCAGACATTAAAAATATCATTTAATGAAACAACCACAGATCATACCAAAAAAGTTTAGGTCATTTTCAGTTAATACATTTACATTTATTTTAGAATATACTCTACATCTGAGTAAAAAAAGTATTAAATAAGCCACAACACATGTACAACCGTGTAAATCGCCATCCATCCCGCCACAGAGGGATGCTCCTCAGCTCACTTGGCTCTCTCCTGGATAGCAGAAGCAATTTTATGCCAGTTTTGTCATACTCATCGGCTTGCATCCGAGCCTCCTATCCGCCAGCTACACCACTGCCTCGTACATGTACGGGTGCGGCCTCCCCTCCCGGAGAGGAGCGGCACCCACTCGCCCAGGACCGTACAATAAAAAACAAGGACGGGGGGGAAGGGTAATTAATAAACTAGTACTGATTAATTTACATCTCTCTCTCTGGCTTGTGCGTTGGTAGAAAACCGGCTGCAGTCCTGGGAAGCGTCAGCCCCGGGGCACCGCCCGCTACCGCGCCGGCAGCAGTAGCTGCAGCGCCGGGGAAGGACGTACCGGTGCCGGTGGTCCGGTCGCCGCCTTCCCCCACTCCCCGCCAGCACTCACTGCCCCCAGTTGCTGAAGCCGATCTCCTGCTTGTATCTGTTGGTGAGGACGTTGGCCTTGCGGGTGAGTTTGGAGAGGACCGAGTGGAGTCCGCTGAGGTGGTAGTGGAACTGCTGCTCCAGGTCCTCCTCTCCCTCGCCCTCCTCGGCGGGCCCGCCGCCGCCCAGCTTGTCCTTCTTGCGGGCCGCCTCCTCACCGGCCGGTGGCTGCACCACGCCCCACTCGATGTCGTTGCGGATGGATTTGAGCAGCACGTAATGGCTGTACATGTCCCTGCGGGAGAAATAGGCGCCGGGGTCGCCGGTGGGCAGAGCAGCCTCCCGCTGCGGGCAGACGGCGCCCGCGGCGTCCAGCTCCTCCAGCAGCAGCGGCACGTCGCGCAGCAGGCTGGGCACCATCACCGTCTGGTCCATGTTGTTGACGGCGCCGATGAAGCGGTTCATGGCGTTGAAGAGGGAGTACTTCTGGCTGTACGAGTCGCAAATCTGCATCATGACGGCGGTCGAGCCGGAGGACGAGCGAGACGAGGCCAGGCCAGGCAGCTCGGACCGCGGGGTTTCTCCAGCGGCGACCTCCTCCCTCGCTACCGGCAACGGCCGCCCTCCTCCGCTGGCTAGGATTGGCTCGGCGGCTGCTGGCGAGCAGAGTCCTGCTGGGAGGCGGCAGCGACAGGCACCAGGGTTAGAAACAGCTCTTCCTCCGTACTTCCCTCCCTTTCCCGACCCGTTTCTTCCCGCCAGCATCCCCTCCGCCTCCCTCCTCGGCCCCCTCTCCTTCTCCAGGCTTCCCGTTCCTTATCCTCATCCTCCCAAACCCCGACAGCCTCATGGTGCAGCCGCTTTCCCCATGCGGAAAGAGTGAAAACGTAAAACCCACCCCCAAATCCGAAGCTCCTGCCGGAGCCACGCGTGGCGCGTGCTGGGGCCGGCTAAGGGGAAAGCACACCGGCACCATGCCGGTAAAGAGGAATTCGAGCGGGTCCCGGGCGGTGAGAAAAAGGAAAGGGGGTGGGGGCACCCACCGTGGTCCGGAGACGCTCTCAGCCGGGCCGTCAGTTCGCTGCCTCCCGTAGCTGCGCTCCCATCCCTGGCGCCGTATTTATAGCGCCCATCTTAAAACAAGGTGTTCCCCAGTGCCACCCCCCGCGCCGCCACCACAGATAAAGGGGGTGGCCGCGCCGTCTCCGCCCAGCACCGGGGGAGGGAGGGGGCAGGGACTGGCCGGGCCGGCGGCACAACACAACGTAACCCATCCCATCCCAACCCATCCCGCCCCGCCTGCATCGCGCTCCCCGGGCGGCTCTGGCGTTCGCAATGAGTGCCAGGGGAAGCCGGGCTGCCGTTCCCGTGCTGCGGCGGGAGCCGCACGTCCCACCACGGGAGCGGGAACCGGTAATCGTCATGAAAAGGCTCCACCAACGAGGGGCACGGTGCCAAGACCAAGAAACGCTTCATCACCGCCCCATGTTTCTCCCCCTCCGTTATCCTTTCCACGGCCGGGCTGGAGGCGGAGCCACGGCAGATCGGGCAGGGAG
>JASSUY010030309.1:50495-74294 GCA_032466535.1 Forpus xanthops
GGGCTGGGTGGGGGGGAGCTGAGGGGCAGACGGGGAGGGGAGTGATTGACAGGGCATGCGGCGGGGACACACGGGTCCCGCGTGCTGGTCGCGTTCACCCAGGCCGCCCATTGGCCGCTGGGCGCACGGCGAGCGTGACGGCCGCACCGCCCACACGGCCCGCCCCGCGTGCGCCCGGCGGCAGTTGAGAGACGGCCGGGAGGGGGGGGTATGTGCTGGATGCTGCGTGCATGGCGGTGCTCGGCCCGCGGCACACCGAGCGGCGGCGGCTCCTCCGCGGCCCTCCCGTGTCGTGCCGGGCCACGCCATCCCTCCTCGGACGGCCTTTGTGTGCGGGCCACGGCTGCGGAGGGTCCCCTGGCAGAGGGCCCCGGGCGGCAGGCATCACCCCACAGCCTCACCTCCGGGCCCAGCCAATCGGCGGGCCGGGCTCCACCGCCCCCTGCCAATCAGCGAGCTTGGGCAGCAGCCAATCGGAAAGAAGAGGCCGCTTCCCACGCAGCGCAGTCCGCCGGCTCCCGCGGCCCTGGTAACGGGCGAGCTGGCGGGGAAAGCCGCCGTGGGTCACGTGGGCAGAGCGGCTGGGGAGGGGGGCAGAGGGAGCGCGTTGCCGTGGCAACGGATCAACCGACAGGCGGGGGGCCGGGGCCTGCGGCGTGCAGGTTAGCGCTGCGCCGAGGTACGGCCTGCGCGGGTAGAGGAGGCCTGTCCGCCTCACCGGGCACAGCCCGCTCCGCCTGCGCTTCCCCAGTGCGTGCCCGCGGTTCGGCCTGCCGGCCCTCCATAGCTGGATGACGGTGCTTTCCCACCGCCTGTCTGCCAGCCGGCTGGTGCTGCCCCGCTGCTGCTTCAGCCCCCACGGGCCCAGGCCGCAGCCCGAAGGAAGGAGGAGGCCGGTTCCCTGAGAAGCGGGGGTCAAACCGGCCGCGTGAGCGAGGGGATCGCTGCCGCTCGTGCTCCGTGAGCAGCGCGGGCGCTGCCAGTGCTTGTGGTGAAGCAGTAGCAAGAGATACGGCCTGGTAAAAAATTATCATCTGATCCCAGATAATTAACTATGGGAGGAAAACAATCATCTCACCAGGCCAGAAAATCGGTCGCAACATATATTTGTGTCTTTATATAGGCGTAGTGTGCCATTACTGCACCGTTAATAATTTTGCTGCCTTTAATTGAAATACAGTATGTGCTGAACATTCAATAAATCAGAAAAAGATATAAATCCTGTTGAACAAGAAGAATCGGTTCATTATCCAATTTTCCCATCCAGATTAAAAAAAAAAAATCCAAACAAATGAAACCTGAACACTTTGCCTGTGGTTACAACGTACTGTTGGGGGAGGAGAAGAATGTGACAGAAATAAAGCAGCGTGGAGCTGCAGCCAGGAGACACGGGAAGCATGTCGCTGTAGCAAAAGCCCCGGACTAGGAAGCATTTGTGTCTGCAGTGTGATGGTACCACACAAGTTACGACCTGAGCATAAAGTAATTTCACTCCCACCTGCCCTCTTCCCAAAGTGTCCTTTCGGGTGTTCTACTCCCACCTCTGACTCTGAATGTTACCTAATTTCAGTGCAGCGCTAATGCGGTGCTGAAGCCTGTGCTGGCATGTGTCTGAACCATTAGGCTGGGAGAGATCATGCTCGAGTCAAACTTCACAGCATAAGGCAATCATCTTTTATTTTTTTTTAACTTCCTTATGTTCTGATCGATTTTGATATGCAGCGTAAATGTCTCTGGTATGTATAATGTATATCATTAGCACAAGCCTGAGTAGGTTTGACTGCTCTTTGGTTGGAACGAAATAAAGGAGCATGTATTTCGAACTCGGGTGATGTGTAATTGCAGCGGCTCTGCACACAAGAGAAAAAGAAACAGTGCTTTTCCTTCCCTCCTCCTCTTAAGAAAAGATGATCCCATTTGAGGCACAAACTTTTATGTGCAAGCAACATTTGTTTAAAATATTTCCTCCGCAGAATGATCCGGTTATCGTGGCCTTGCAGTGCCTGGAAGTGGAATCAGCTGGAAACCCCTTATCTCGTGTCCTGAGCAATAAGGAAGCTTGCATATTTGCTATCTGCCAGGCCAGGAGGGGGTAAACGTTCACCTTCACCCAGCACAGGGTCCTGGATAAGGAAACTAAACCGACAGAAGTCCTCATCTAGCACCTCAGTGGGTGGACTGCTACTTACTACGAGCCCAGCAGTGTGGGGGTGAAAATGACTTTCCATTTGAATAGATTTGGTACTGTTACTCAGGAAAGGAGGAATCACATATATGTTACTATATTAGCTAAACCCCTTTCATTTTCCCTGAAATCAATGAGGGCTGGTGGTGTTCAGCACTTTCTGGATGAGGGCCTTCTTTCTGTGGCTGACTCCTGAAGAATACCAGTGGTGAACTATCACTATTTATCTGCTACCATTACAGAGCGTTAACTTAGATATACATCAGTATTAAGTTGCAGTATCACTACGGCTGGTGCTACAAAGGCTCACTGCAGAAACAATACTGCTGGTGGCCCGTCTCCTCCTGCGACATCAGCAGCTGCTCAGTATTTTCCAAGAAAAGACAGATGATTCTGTCAGCTCGTGTGGGTTTGCATACCATCTGCAAGGCCTATCTAAATTCTCTCTTCAGTGGCAACAGGATAACAAACCGCCTTTGTTAACAGTTTTCCCAGGACGCATGCTGGCACAAAATAGGTGCCACTGGCACATTGCAGACCAGCGATGGCTACACTTTGGCGGTTAGAAAGTTGTTCTGCTGCACAGTGTTTGCAAAATAAGATGAGATATTGTGTGGGCGAAAAGTGATAAATATGTGCAAATGTTTAGTGTTGCATTCCGTAGCCTGGGAACACCATTTGGGCCGGCCTTGTAAGAGCAACATCTCTTGGGAATTTCACTTCCTCTTGTAATTTGCTGTCGATGTGACATGGCAGATTAGAGTTCAGCCTTGGAAACTGAGAGTCGTTTCCTTCTATTCCTATTTGACATAAATTTTTCTTCAAACTTGTGAACTGCTTCCATCGTTTTGGGTGGCAGTACAGATGCATGCATTTAACACTTCTCTCTTCTTTCTCTTTCTGAAACTGAGTCCAGTTGTACCAAACGCTGAACCAAGGAAACCCGTCATTTCTCATCCAGAAGGAATGTTATGTGAATTTATCTTCTTAATTGATGCCTCTTCATAAGTTTCATGCAATCAGCCCTTGTAGCTTAACTTGCTAATGAACAGGCTAAGTGGAAATCTAATATGTTAAAGGAATGCAGACCAATTTGTCAGAGTCCTGCTGAGACCTGTGGTATGTGTTTTACAAAGATTTGCTCATCTCTCTTCCGTCTTTCATTTAGCTGACTTTTTCTCCTCGTTATATTGGTCCTCTGTGTGAGGGGTTATTCTTCAAAGTGGAGAGAAACCCCTGGGAAGGTGTGCAGAGGCGTCAGGAAGAGGATGTTTGGAGAAGGGGGCAATGATCGTAAATCCCCTTTCCCTCTGGCACACATGCATATCTGAGTGAGACTGCATGCTGCCAGCAGCGGCACAACCCGGGTGCTGCAGCGACATGCCTTGGTGCAGAGCAGCAGTGTTTTGTGTGCTTGGTGAAAGCATGGGAGTCCAACAGGAGCTCTGCTGGGAGCCCGAGCAGGGAGCAGTGCTGGGCAGGGAAGTGACCATCTCAAGAGGCTTCGCTGAAGCCTCTCTGAGTCTCTGGGCTCTGCAGGTTGCACTCGTTTCTCCAGGCCTGCAAAGCCCTCACTTCCTTAGCAGCATTCCTGGAAATCAGCAGAAGTTCAGTTTCAACTGTTCACCAGGGCCTAGGATCCCTTCCAAGAAGTGCTCAGCTAACAGCAGGAGGTCAAAGCAGGCTGACCTCCCCCACCCAAATAGGAGCCAATGGGATAAATGCTGCCATGGCAGTTGTTCACATGGTATGTGTGTAGCATCCTTCTCCCCTACCTTTTGCCAGCCTCATCCACCTCCCCTGGAAGCTGGTTGGAGCAAGCAGTGTGCAGTACCCAGGACAACAACGGCCCTTTTCAAATGGCTCCTTAGTGCTGCCATAATAAGCCTGATAAATAAAACATGGCTTGCAGACACGGATTTACTGGAGAGGGCTAAAGGGGCTCTAGCTCCCTCATTAGTATCTCCCGGTGCAGCATGTGTGCTCCTCATTATGTGGCACAGTGGCGGTTGTCTAGTCATCCACGATGAGACTGCAGGCACTCAGAGGATGTGCCAGGGATCCCAGGGATTTTTTTTTTTCCGCCTATGTTAGTAATAGGAATTTACAAGAAAAAAAAAAAAAAAAACAGGCTTTGAATATGAAGAGGAAGAAAGGGAAAGACTGTGATTGAGTCCGAATTTCTCTCCCTTGCGTCTCTCTAAGTCAACAGCAAATGCAGAGAAATCCATATAGCCATGCTAATATGGAACTGGTGTGAGTAGAATCAAGGTCTCTGGACTGCACAAACTTTTGTTTTGGGGAGCTTTGTATTGCTTCAGTCCAAAATACTGTTTGTAAACTTGCAGCCAAAGGTTAAACTTCATCCTCTCCCATTTTCCTTCTTTTGTTCAAGGGTAAAGAATCAGTTTGGCCAATTTCAGGTACCTCAGAGCAGGAGACTCAGGAATCTGGGTTAATCTGAACAAAGTTTGTGGAGGTTTGATCCAGCTTTTCTTTCTGGCCAACATTTAAATCCCTCCTTCTTCCCACATACAAGCTTGCGACTGCATCATCATAGTAACCCTGTGACCGAGAGGCATGAGTGCCTCCTCTGAGAATGTAATCTCCTTCTAAACAGCTCTCTGGTGGGTGCTCCTGAGTGGTGATACATCATGCAATTTTCTCCTTTAGAGGCTCGCTGTGTCATCTCCACCGTGATCCCTGCCCTGCCTGAACGGTGCTGGTGAGCCAGAGCCTGGGGCTGGTCTGAGAGCGGGTTCCTGGCGCAGCATGGTGTGGCTGGGGCAAGTGTGGGGTCATGAACAGCCTTAGCAGAATCTGCCCCTTCCTATGATGCCTATTAGGATGGCAAGAGACTTTACTGGCATAGCAAAGTAATCCTCAGTAAACTCGTGACTTTCTGTAACTGTGTTTAATATGCAGATAGCCAAATGAATGCCACCATGATATATTTTTATGGATAAATATTATATATTAAGCCTTGATTTATACATTTGAGCATAATACCTGGGGCTCTGAGGAGAGACTTTAATCTCTGTCAGCGAGGCAGCACGCATGCTAAAACGCTGAGTAAATCTGCACAGGAGCGGTGAGCTGAATGCAGCATATATCAGAGTTCTTCCGTCTGATAAAATTAAATATACAGGACCACCTTTCTGTGACATTACCAGTTTGCTACGCTGGGGGTGACATCAAGAAATACTGATCTGCTTCCCATTCTGACCGAAACCTGCAGCGTTCCTGCTGCTTCTCTGCTCCCTATCCCAACGTGTGGGAAGGGTGCCACCTAAGCCTCTTGGGAGAAGCTCTTGGGTGAAAGAAGGTCTCTGCGACTTGCTTCTTCTCTTCTCATTGCCCCACTGCATGTTGCTTCCCTGTGACTGTCAGGGTGCAGATGGGGTGATGCCTATGCCCTATTTCCCCTTTGTCAGCGCGTGTAGTAAGGTGTGCATCATCTCAGAACGGGGTTCTGCATTTACTAATCTCGCCAGCTCAACTGTTTTTATCTGAATCTCCCTTCTGAAGTGATAAATCTAAATTGCACATTTTCTAAACCGCTTAGCTTAGGGGTAAATCTTGCAGGTATCCTCAAATGACTAACTAGTGTCTTCTGCACCTGTCTAGCACCATCTACTGTAGCTTTTTTATACTGTTTCGCTTTCCCTTCCCAATCTGCAGGCTTATGATTCCTTCCAGAGCTGCCATCATCCAGAAGAGTTTGTGGAAGAACGGGAGCTCTGGTTTTGTCTGAAAGGCCTGGGGCTGACATGATAGTGAAACAAATACAGTATATGTTCATCCTATAGATTATATTTCCTCGTGTTAAAACAGTTATCTGATTTTCAGTGCCTAGCTTGCTGTTGAGCTCTCAGTGCTCAGAAAGAGAAGAAGATGAAGCAGAACAAAAGTGGCCCACCTTCACTGAAGCTTTCCATGCTAGCTGGTGGAGCAGGAATTGGGGACGTGGTAGGATGAGGGGCTGGAGCAGAGCTTTTTGTGAGGAAGAACAAATCTTCTGGTTGCTGCCAGAAGGTGCCAAGGGGGAGACATTAGATTTGATTTCTACCATCTGTTGGGGAGTTATGGGGTGGGGCTAGAAGCAGCAGGGTTTTCCTGTGGAAGTCCTACCTCTTCTTGTTGTATTCAGTATCAAAAGGGAAGCTGCTCTGAAAGAATCTCACTTCCCCCAGCTCTGCAGTTCAGAGTTGACATGGAGGCATTATGTGTCCTTATTATATGCACTCCTATTATAATGTGGGTTTGGGCGGCAGATGTTGTATGGTTTAAGATGAACTATTGCAACCAAAACCAGAAGGAGAGCTTTCTGACTGCTATGACTATTATGGATTTACTGAAGTGCCAAAAGCTGGAAGTAAAAATTAGAAGAAAGTTGTGCTGAGGATTGCATATGGCTTTTTTTTTCTTTTCTTTGATAATTAATCTGTTCATAATGATAATTTCAGTAGGTGAAATATTGACATAAAAATGCTGCCAGTCTTTTCCAGGGCTGTAAATATTATATTATAGATACCGAAACTCAAATGATCTGTTTGATACCAGCTTGTTCCAATGACAGCTAACATCTTCTTCCACAGGCCTTGTGAGAACTGGAAATGAGGTAGATTTGGCAGCTTAGCCTATGATGTTCTGTGGCAAAGCTGCAAATCGAAAGACCACTGGGTTTTGTCCTGGCTTTGTTTCTTGTTGAAGTTCTGAAAAGAGCTAAATTAAATCCATGGTCTACCCATATGTGTAATTTTGTTCTACTGCAATAGCTTATAGCTGTCAGTGAATTTCTCCATACTCCCAGCATTGTGTAAGGGATGATACAAGAGCCCGAAGATTACTCTCTCCAGTAGTACCATGCTTTTGCAAGCTTGAAATTATTACAACAGCATTTTTTCATTTACATGGCTGGGGAGAATCTGTTTTTGCAGTAAAATTGTATTTCAAAGCAAATTTCTGTGTCCGTCATTATTGGTGGTTTACAAGATTCCTTGTTTTTTCCCTCCCCATTTGGGGATGTGGGAGCAAATGAAATAAACCCGTCATAAAAAAATAATTTTGTCCAGGTGGAACATAAATCAGCCAAAAAAATATTATTCTACATGGCAAATAGAAAGCATATGCTGTATTATTTAAAGCACAGCCTCCATATTCACATACAAAATTAATGCTACAGTGGGAGGTAAAACTGATGGAGGCAGACAATGAAAATATTAGGAGTAAAACATGATGCCAGGAACAATTCAAGCAGAGACACTCGCAGGGTCATGGTCGTATTCCATTTCAAATGGGCATGGAAATACACTGTGGGTTATTCTTCTCCAGAGATGCACAGATAATAAGCACCTGCTCCCCATGTCTACTCTTCCCTTTTAACTGTTGATTTATTGGATGTTTCTGAAAGCTGTGGTCAGGCTCATATGGGATATATAGTGTGGTGCCTGCAGGAAGAAATGGGAGCAGGCAGACAAGCCACCATGCTCCCCCATCACTACTGTGTGGTGAAGGGCTGAGTGATGTTCAGAACAAAAGCCAGCTCCTCTTCAGCTTCCAAGTAGAAGGATGCTACTGAAAGGTAGCTCATCAGTCTCCCTGTATACATTGTGCCTGCTGTGCACCCAGGTAAGGCAGTAAAAAACCCTAAACTATGTTCCTCACCTCAAACTAGGATAAGTGGTAGGTACAGAGGAGACATACAGCATTCAGCAGCCTGAGGCACCTAAGGGGGTCTTTTCCATCACTAGGTATTGTATTTCCACAGCATTAAGGAAATAACCCGAATATATGTATCTATAAAACGTATTATTGCATGTGCTTCAAGGTCATTTTCATAACAGCATTAGGAATCCAACGTCCTTGCATGCCTAAGAAGGTACTTACCACATACTACTACCCCATCCTACGTTAGAGACCAGTACCAGCAGCAATTTTTTTATACTCATCTTAGTTCTCCCAGGATCAATGGACAGGGGTTTGCTCCATTCCTCCCCTAAACTGATAAACAGCCTCACTAAATAAGGGATGAACATAATCTTCAGATAATGTTGAAGCTGGGTCGCTATGGAGAGGCTTCAAATGGATATTTTTTCTATGTAATTGTGCAGAGAGCTTGCCTAGTTTAAGTTATGTTCTTTCAATATTCTCTTATTTTCCTCTCTGCAGCATGGGTGGACCTTTGCAGCTGTGAAGTCTCAAGACACTCCAGTCATAGAGGTCCTTGAGATTTAAACAACACTGCATGCCCATTTAAGAAACAAAAGAAAGAAAATACTGTTTAATTAAAAATGTGAATCTGGAAATGTAGGGCTAATGAGAATCATTCTGAACTGCACATTTATATAGATGGCTACGAAAAAGGTCCACCATAGCAACCAGAGTAATGCATCATTCAGTTCTCCTATGATGATAAGCATTTTATTAACCTAGAACCACAAAATTATTTAAATTCACATTTGGTGACGCTGAATTTCTGATGCTAGTCCCCCTTCCATTGAGTCCTGCTATGTCTTTACATGGCAGGAGGAGAGGAGCACGGGGAGCCAGGCTCAGAAGGATGAAATAGCAATGTGGGAGCAGCAAACTCTACCCTTGCATTTTAGCCCTGGGTTGTTGACTCCTGTTTCGATCCTGAGCCAGTCACCTTGGGCTAGAGATTCAGGCATTAGGCAGTTGCAGTGAAGGCCAGGCCTCAAACAGAGCTCCCTGTGCTTGTTCCTGAGACCCTTGGACATGACTTGTGACAGTGGACACTGAGGTGTTTTGAAATAGGGTCCTTAAGGTCTGATCTTGCAAGCTCATGGTGGAGTTGTGAGCATGCCCCACTTACAGTTGTACTCATGCTACCCCTCAGGCAAGGCACGCCCTGAATCCTTATTTACTCTCAACTGCAAGATAACATATACCTTGGCCACCGCATTTGCATCAAGAACCTGTTGAGGCCTTCTTGCAGGAGCAGGTTGCAAGACTCTCCTCCTTGGCTGGACTTGACATGTCTCTACAATGAGGAGCAGCACAGCTGTATCAGCATGGAGCTTCACCCTTGAGGTTATGGTGCGAGCGACTGTGGTAGAAGGGCTTGACTGCTTTTGGGATGCTAGCTCATGTCTTGGCATGGCACTGCGCTACATTGCCCAGGGGTGCCAGCTTGCCTGGGACTGAGATCAGGGACCTCTGCACCATGATTCATCCCACACTCTTTATGTGTTCTCTCTCCATTTTATATCTTGTGGTTTTTCAAAATGGAAGTTATGAAGAGTTTCAGGGAGTAGCACTGACTGTGAGGCCTCTCAGGAGGTTTTACAGCCCAAAAATTGTATTTTGTTTTGTATAAAGCTCTCCTCTCTTTCTCAGTGCCTCGTGCAGTCTATCCTTGACCAGTGTAAACCAAAGATCAGGTTTTTCACTTTAGCATGTACCAGACGTTAACCAAAGGTGATACCTGAATGACACAAAATCAAACATGTGCACAGCGAGGCAGAAGAAGATCATCTCTTCCCCCACAGGCTTCCTGGCCCAGGCCCAGATTCATCAGTGCTCACATTGTAAACCACCCCGAGATGAATAGGTGCCACATAATGTGCCTGGGGGGCAGCTCTGTCCTCCTCTATGACCACTTCAGGCCTGGTAGGCAAAGCTCTTCAGCTGATTTTCAGGTATGCTGCTGGGCAGATATTTGGTGATGCTGGATTTTAAATATGCAGGAGCAGAAAGGAGAATCAGGCAGACCTTATTGCTTGCGTGGTAGGTTGGTTCCTGGTCCTCAGAGGATTTCTGACTCCATGCGAATCTTTGACAGCCAGCCTCAAGAAGAACACGTTTCCAGCCTGACCTGCACAAATGCATCATGTCTGTGTAACTGGAAAGGAGATTTGGGGCACAGGTCTGTCAGAAAGCACTGCCAAAAGTACAAAGTAAATATACCTCCCAAAATGGGGAGAGGTAAATTTACTCTCTGATGTCTTTCAGCGCAAGTAATCTCAACTGGCCCAGTAATCTCAATTGTTATAAATATCGCTGCAAATGCTCTCCAGCAGAAGCATTATCTTTCAGCTGATATGGTCTCTTTAAGCGCTGAGATGCTTTTGTGTAGAGTTTTTGCTATAGCCAAACAGACCTAGATTGAAATAAACAGCTCCATTTTGCCTGTCACTTACTTAAGTTTGATTTGAACCTATGTTTGTAAAGCTGAAAGGCTTTTCTAGTCCATCGTTACTGTGCCTCCCGTGGCCAGCCCACCTGTGGGAATTTCACATTCCTACATTTAAAAATAGCGATGATAGGCAATGAAAACACATCTTTGTTTTGTTTTAATATGTTTAATTCAACTCTATTTTCTGTTATTTCTGGGCTGAAATGAGACTGGAAAAGAGAAGACTCATCTGCTCAGAGAAGAGATTTTCATAACTCATTCAGAGTTACTGGTCTTACCCACAATATTAGTGATAAAAATTGATTAGCCGTTCCCACTTGCTTCATGTTCCATAGATTCTTTTTTTCTTAATTCTTCATTCATATTATACATTGGTTCATACAGAGCGAGACAGTGTTATTTAAATAGCCAAGGATGAGCATAGTACATCTTACATGAGAGAAGAGCGCACCAGCAGAAAGCAAGAGTTTTTCTCATGTGCTCTGATGGTAGAAATAATCTGGACTTCGCAACTGTCATAGCTTTTTTCAACTCTGAAGAGAAACCACCCTTCAGTTAGTGTGTGTGCACTGCCCACTCAGGCTTATTGCTGCCTTTTTATCCCCAAGTGCAAAGTTTGGGACTCAGTAGGACCCTGTCATTTGTGGAACAGTTATGCTGAGTTTCCTAGAGGAAGGTCATTTTGAGGCTGTTACCAGTGCCTCATAGAAGGCAGGGAAGAGGGATTGAATATTGAAAGAATGGAGAAGAAAAATTAAAAGGAGGGATATAGCTCAAAGCTTCTGCTAAACTTTCTGAGTGAAAGCTCTGTTTTGGAAGTCATGCTTCAGCAACGTGGGCTCACCCATTCCCAAGGAAGGAGACCACACATTAGACATCTCCGAAGGGGTCACACCATGACCGTTAGCATCCAGAGCCTTATACACTCTCTTGCAGTGTGTAAAATGTGTAAAAGCAAGTCACAGCAGCCTGCTTTTGTAAGGTAGAAGAGTAGTGTTCCTGCTGTCAGCTTTTTGTGTTCTCAAGCATTCAAAGAGCAGAGAAGTTTGGGTACCACCTTCAGATGAAGCTGTAAAAGCTACGGTCTCCAACGTATATTGAATATTTGGGTCCAACAGTAGATATGGTGTGGGAACAGAGGTTGTCCCTAAAATGGGATAAGCTATAGTGTTGAAGTTGTGAGGATGAGTTTATTGACATGACCATAGCTTTAACTGCCTTACAAAAAATATGAAGGTAACATACTAGCCTGCTCAGAGGTCAGGGGTTTTGACTTAGGCCTAAAAGATTTTAGTTATTTGATTCAGAACTGGATCCTGGAGACTTCATCTTTCCCTGTGTAACATCTTTTAGCATAAATAGATATTGTCTGTGCATAAGGAAAATGGAGAACAGACTCCCAATAAATACACCTTGCAGCTTGACTGCATAGGTGGTAGCTTCCCTCACATAGTAAACCAGACAATGCATAGACTGACATAAAATTTAAAGGATGTGTGTTTCCTTGTGGGACTATTAAATGTAAATCTCTTTTCGTTCAATAAGTAGATGAGGAAAGTTTTACACCCAGTTGCTGGGTAATCTCTTTCAGAGTGAGGACTGATCATCTTGCACAGGATCTAGGGCTCCTGAGGGCAACTGCAGAGCTAACCAGTAATGCCAGTGGCAGCAATAAGAAAAATAGGGACCTATACATCCATACCAGGCCTTAGGGTCTCATCTCTTACAGTATTCAAGAGCTAAAGCACAAGAGCCCAAGCTCCAAGGCATGATCTCTGTGGTTGCAGGGTACTGTTGTGGTTTGAAACCTGGAGGAGGTCAGGAGAACGGACAGCTGTATGCCCAGCTACTTTCTGAGGGATGCCAAAAAGCGGGTTGCACCCGCAAGGACCTGTTTTGGGGGGCTCGTGCGGGCCAGGAGCGCCAGCCCCGGCTGCACTGCCAAAACTGACGCTGTTTTGCCATCTAGTGCCGCGGGTCCAGATTGCAAGAGCCCATCGTTGCATGGCCAGCTCTCAATGAAACCCAGCGCAACGGCCCCGTTAGAATTACAGGTACTTCAGCCTTTTTTCTTATTTTTCTTCTTTTTAAAATGTATTAATTTCCATCATTAGTTTATGTGCCACAATGGCTGAATAACCCTGGGCTCAAAGAGGTGGTATCTCATGTTGCTGATGGCAATGGGTAGGGGATAAATTGCCAGCGGCCACACTTGTGGCTCTCTGGGAAACCTTTCCCTTGCCAATTAGCTATCCCCTAAAAGTAGACATTTAATGTCATTTAGATGTCCTGATTTAGAGCTGAAACTGTGACAGAGCTGAAGCCATTATCCTAGCGCTGCTGCCGCAGCTCAACTTGTTTGGCAAATGAGGCTCCTTCAGGTTGTGAGGGATGTGATTTACACGGGCAGACTTGGGAGCAGAGCCAGGTGAATTGCTTTCAGTGACAGTGAGTAATGAGTCTGATCAATTCTGCGGGCCCTCCCCCTCCCCTGGTAATCGTCCATGAGGAGGTCATGATTTTCTCACATTTATTCATTCTTCTAAATTGTCTGGTGAATAATTTCAGTGAACATAGGGTGTCCTTAAAGGATGTGCAAGCAGTTTATTGAGGGAGTCAAAGGGATTTTAGCTGGTTGACTGGAAGCACGGAAACACTTTCCTAAGCCTTTCAGTGCAGACACACGGGGGTTACACACAGGAGTGAAATTACCTTCTGAAATCATTCTCCCCTCTATGTTTAGAATGTGCTGTGTCTACAAACTTTGGTGCTGTGACATTTTGAACACTATAACTAGATGCGAAAAAATGCAGTCCAACCTAATTTCGTCTCAAATACAAATTAATATTTGCTGAACCTTTTAGTTTTAGGTGTAATTTCAGCAAATTTTAGTCACCTCTGAAATGGAGAGGGCAGAAACAAGTGAGTTTGGCTGCTCCACAATTGGTTCCCAGCACACAGAACTAAGAAGTCTCGTGCTTCATGAACTGAAGTCAGCAGGGAGGAGAGGGATATGGGGGTAAGGGACTGGTCTGGACTTTGAATAGTACACCTTTAGAGAAAAAAACCTCTTTGTTGGTAACCAATTTCCAGGGGAGCTTAAGAAATAATTTATGATTTTGTTACATAAAACCTCCTTCTACAGTTGAATCCAACAAATATGTCTTCACAGGCAGAAGAACTTGTTGTGGGGGGGTAGTTGGCATTGTTTGGGTAACAGACAAGAACATAAATCATGTGCCAAGCATGTTAAATAGTAAATGATGACAGGGAAACCAGAAAGAAACTGATTTGAGGCTGAGGACTGAGAGGTACTCAGAAAGAGTGAAGACAACATTAATAAACTAACCATCTGTATTCAGAACACCTCTATCTCAACTCAAGAAAACAGGGAAACAGACGTATCACCACAAGGAAAACTTGGCAGCTTTCAAGTAAAACCATACCACACCCTGTAGGCTTGGTGAGCTATGCATAATACCAAGGTTTAATTTTACATGCTAGCACAGGCTGTATTGTCATCTACAATTCAAATCTTTACTGAGGAGGTTATTGGGCTTGCTATCAAGAGAGAATAATAAAGAAGTGTTTGAAGACAAGATCTAGTGAAGCCTGGTTTTCTACAGATTTATGGCTTAAGGCTGAGCACCTAAAAGGACTTTCTATTGTGTAATAGCAGTTATGCTCACACTGTACCCTTTCTCTCAGCTGGGAACGTTAATAAGGTCTTTTCCATCCTCCTTCCTGCCCACGGGAAATTTCTGCCTTGGACATCTTTGGCCCTCTGTCACATTTGGTTAAATTGGTGGATGAGTTTAAAAACTGTTGAGGTTACCTGGACCGAAAATCCAATGGAATGAATTAGTCTTGCTTCCTAAGCAGACTCAAAGTTAATCAACACAGAGTTGGAGGGATAAGAATTTAGCACTCAAAATGGGATTGAATAGCAGCAGAAAGGATGCCCTCTTTGCAACCAGGCAAGCATTTGCATCATTATCAACCATAATGACTAATAAAGCAGTAACAATAACGGGCAACCTTTTATGTAATTGCTTACATCCCAAAGTGCTTTTCAAGCTTATTTCTTCTACTTTTAGTGTAATTCTCTCAATATGGGTTACAGTTTTGCAGTGTTGCTGAAGTCAAATCCCTCCTTGGATAGGAGAAGGGCAATCACAGGGGTTGAAGCACACTGCACGTCAGTGGAGGGAGAGGGAATTTTAGACAAAGACATTAGGATAGATCTTGCTCCAACATAAAATGTCAGGGTTTTTTCATACTGAAGCAAGGAAGCCAGGACTCAAACAGTAGATGTCTTATTCAGTGTTTTCTTGGCTATACTAGGCAAACTGTGATCATTATTGTAGATAAGACACCCCAATGCCACCAATTCCAATCTCCCATCAATACAAGGAGCTGAGTTTGGATCAGAGTTGTGCAATGAACACATAAGCACAGCAGAGCTGATTTTATGAGTGCCGTGAAATGCAATCACGCAGATCCTAAAAGATAGGATAAAGCCAGAAAAACAGATTAACAGGTAACACCAGATAAAGCCTCAGACCCAAACTTGTGAACATCCCTCTTCCAAGGACTTGAGTGCCAAAGATGCATTCAAAGGCAGAGAAGAAAGCCTTTGAAAGCATTGCTGCTGAGCTGCAATTCAATTTATCTTTTGGAGCAGGATGGGTTATATTTGTGTTACAAATATTACAGAAATATTACCTATGGAGTCTCTGCATATATAAGGATATATATTCAAAGAGGCAGTGAGAAAAAAAACCCTACTGAATGCTTTATATTTTTCTCCTTACAGATTCTGAAGGTAGTGTTAGTTATATGTTGAGAGGAGGCTGAGCTCTCATTACTCACCTGCCATGAGTACACAGACATGAGTGCTTCCTCTGCAGTTTAGTGAACGCACAGAAAGGGTACTGTAATGATTATTAACTAATTTCCCTTTACAGTATTTCATTAAGGTGTTATTATTATTGTTGCTGTTATTGTTACTATTTTTCTCTCAGTGAGTGTACACAGAGAATGACTAAATTGGACAGACACAGCATGATTGGGAAAGAAAAGGATTTCTAAGCACTTCATTTTTCCCCCATCCTGTTCCCTCCAGCAAGAAGAATAAAATCCCATGGTTTTCATGCAGAACCTTATGCAGGAGACAGGCAGCAAATAATTAAGTTTTCCTTTCTGACAGCACAGCTTAGGCCTTGTCTGCAAGCACACGGATAATGCCATTGCAGAAACAAGGTGTTAAGAGGCTGTGTTAGTTTACTGGTATGCCAGCAAGTGCAGAAAGGGGGTATATACAGTCAGTGCTTGCTCACTGACATGGTCTCTGTCAGAGGGTCAATGCCAAGCACTGCTAAAGCCTGATGGATGGGCATCAACAGCAAAGTGTAGTGGGCTTGTATAGGAGTCAACGTCTGGATGATCTTGATAAGCATTAGAAGGAGAAAGGAGTGGCACATCTTTCCTTTGGTTCGTATGAAAGCATGTTAATGATATAACCCATGTCCATCTTCCTGAGTTAGACACAAGGGCAGCTTGGAGATGCTGGAGCAACCTCATATCCAGCTGCTGGTGTTATGCCAGCTGTGATGTGCTGAGCATGAAGCTGATGTGGAGCAATGTGAGTGGGATCCTGACTAGCCAGCTCTTCAATCAAACATTCTCCTCTGATAAAGGAAACTTGGGGGCTTCTATAATGCTCCTGAGACCTGCAGAAGTTCAGTAACTTTTTGAAAGGGCATAAGATGAAATAAAGGATATGGCTGGAGGTGGAATTGAGCCAATAGAAGGATAAACTAGATCGAGGTTTCACTCTTTGTTGATGCAAGAACCACAGATAGCTGAACTGAGGTGTAGGTGTAGGACGTCAGAGAGAAAAATGCAGATAAGAAAAGGGCTGAAGCAGTTTTCAGAGGGGCTGAAACACTTTTCCACTTCTGTAGCACTGTGTTCGGAGGGTTTTTCCTTTTTTTTTTTAATTTCTCCCAGTATAGCAGTATGAGAAGTTATATGAAGAATGTTTGGTAGGAAATACTAATTGTGTGTAAGGCTACTTCTGGAAGTTCTTTAAATGAGCTTTTCAAGCAACTTACAGGGGTAAGAGGTCAGTTTTCATTGAATTTCAATGGGATTTGTGCAGCTGTTGTTTGACAGTCTTGAACAAAATTCTAAAACTGTTGGTTTTCACAGAAACAATGCTTAACTGCTTTCTGCATACTGTAGTTGAACCCTTCAAACTCCTTCAGCTACAAATCAATATAATGGGAGAAATTACCATTTGAAAATTGTAGGCTACTACAGTCATTTAAAGAAAACATTCTTAATCTTGTTAATCTCTAGTCAAATAAATCCAGCAACTACTTCAAGGGACATATAATGATCAAATATACTCAGCCAGCTCTGCATCTCCTTGAATAACTCAAGGGGAGCGAGCGAGCAAACAAAACAAAACAAAACAAAACAAAACAAAACAAACTCCAGCCAATTGCCAGATGGGGATATAGCACAACTTCGTAAATTAAAGAATTATGGGAAACAGATGGAGGCCCTTTCAGGAGTCAGATTTTGGTAGTTAGGAAGGACGGTGATTGTCAGCCCGTGATAAAATCCCAGCTACCGATCACCAGGAGCAGATTGGACTTAAAAAAGCTGTGGGTATCCAGGAGTCACAGCCTTATGCTGAAAGTCTGTAAATGGTTTAATTCACAACACAGCTCTCTGATGCTTGAGATATGAGATATTTACTTGGGAGCATTACTGGAGTACTTGGGTATGAGCGTTGCTTGTGTACTTGAAATGCCATGAGGAACAGCAGGGATTTGACACCACTGATCTGACCTCCCCAGTCACCATCTCATGGTGAAAAGCCTCAACTTGACTTCCTTTCAGAGTAGAAACAAAGGTCCTTCTCCCTGCCTATCCTGGGACTTCAGGCTGTTTTCTCTCCATTTCTGTAAGTGGAGTCATTGCAAACTGCTTTCCCACACTTCCTTTTGCAGCATCCTGGGAACTACCATGGCCATTCTTTCCATTAATACTTCCTAAATGACTGAACTTTCATGTTGGGAATATGTAAAGGGATTGACTACACCATCTTTTACTTTTGACGGTTTTTTGCTGGTTATAGTACCTCCTCTGGCTGAGTTTCTTTTCCCACTCTTGTTTTTGATGGGCATAGAGCACAGCAGGCTTTATCATGCTCAGGTGGGAGGCTTCTGCTTTCTACAAATCATTTGACTGTGTCTCGTCAAGCTGAACACACTGACAATTACAGGGTGACACACCAGCTGCTATTTTGAATTGACATTATTCTTCTCCCAAACTTTCAACCTACTTCCAAAGACACTCAAGTTATTTTCCAGGGTGCTACTCCCTGCCTTTTCTTTTCTGTAGCAATAAAGTAGTTTAGGAGCAATTTCTACTAGGATGCTACAGAGTGAGGGAGCAACCATTAAAACTCAGCAGTGACCTATGTGGCCTTCATGTCTTTCCAGACTGTCTCCCCGTCTTTGCTGTGCCTCCTGCTAAGCTCACTACAGTTTCCAGCTACTCAAGCCTGTATTTCTGGGGTGACACACTGCCTATCCTTTTTTGAGCTCTCCCTGTGAACATTGTATTCTCTTTCAATGACTCTTTTTTTTCAGTTTAGCAGCTTTCGAAAAGCAGAGACACTTGATCATCATCTCAGCTTCACTAAGCATGCTAAGTGCATGCTCCACATCAACAAATGTCACACTATTTGATGGATTATAGTTTAAGAGTAAAAACATGGCCATCCTAGTGAAATAGACACTTGTGAAGGTGGGAAGCAGAGACCATGGAATATTTTACAGTCATTGCCATAGCTTGGCAGAGTTCTATTATTTATTTACAGCTACATTTTGGCCTGTAGCATGGGCCTGATTGTAGTGGGAAAAGGAGAAGGAGATACTGAATGGCGACGCTGGTAAATACTCCAGATCCTTGCTCTCACCCTTTCTCTACACCCACCTCTCTAGCTGTTGCACTTATTCTGTACCTAAGCAATGCAGTAAGTGGCTTGAGCTGCATTGCTGGGTGTGAACACTGACCTACTTCAGCCTCCTTTGCAATTTCTAAATTTCCCTGTTTACCCTTTAATTGTCAGCTTGTTCACTGTTGCTCTTAATCGGCAGGCTTTACTGCTTTTGCAGTTGGCTTCTCCAGATATAATTGAATTGTCTGGGATTGACACCTGGCTCTGCTGGGATTTAGGTTGTATCTTCTTGGCTGCCTCAATACCCTCCTTAATTTGGGATTCTGAGCACTGCCTGCCCCTGCATGGCAAATATCAATGGATGCTTTCATTCCTGCAACTCTGTTGTGCCTACAATAACCCTGTGAAGTGTTTCTTGGCTCTCAAAGTACTCCGGAAGGTTATTTCAAGACTCAGCCTCAGCTGTGGTGCCTGTTGTACATGCTGGATGTTCAGGAGGACTGCATGAAGCTACAGTAATCCATAGGGGTCCCTGTTCCTTGGTAGGGGAGCCACAGGCTCTCCAGGGCTGATCTCTTCACCTGCCTACCCCCCATGGCAGGGGTTGGAACTAGATGATCTCTAAGGTCCCTTCCACCCAAACCATTTCATGATTCTATGATTCTGCAACCTTCATAAGCAGTCAGAGCTCTCGAGTGTCCAGAAAATTACTCTGCCAAATAGCTGATTTGAGCAGAATTGGGTGTCTTCCTACAGTCCATGATCTTGCCTAAGGGTCAAGGTAAGACCTGGTACCTGTCCTGTGCCCCTTCCTCTCCTCCACTGTTACAGAGCCTTGTTTTGTATGCTGCAAGCTATGCAATCTGCACTACTCTTCTGCAATGCTTCTTGTAATCCCTTAATTTCAGGTTTGTGAAACATTGCAGGTGGTAACAAGAACAGGGCTCGTCTTTTCCATGATATACATTCATGTCCCTGGGTGTCAGCTCTATGCCTTTTGTAAGGATGCAGTTAGTTCCCTTGCTCCTGGGAAGGTTTTTTGCTGGTTACTGTTGTAGCTTTTGGTGATGTGCACCCTTTTGGTCTTGGGCCTAACTGCTCAGGTGCATGCAGTCTCATGACCTACCGCTTCTCTTTGTCAAGTTTATTGACTTTGGTGGATTTAATGACAGGTACCCAATCTAGAAATGTCCACCATACACTTTTACCTTAAAAGTTGGCAGATTGTCTTCTCACTGCGCTTGAATTTGCTCCTATCTTTCCTGTAAAGACCCTTCATATTCTATCTTTACCTTCCAGCTTTTCCCATGCTGAACTTTTTGTGATTGTTTCTAGTTGGACACTCTTCCAGGTATGTATCCAATCTATCTTGTTATCATTCCCTGGGAAAAGCTTTCCTCCCTTACCTTGGATTTTGCATGTACACCCCTCTGCTTCACTCTGGCATTTCCAGCCTCATGTTTTTTGTCACTTTCTAGATATCATGTTACAGTTGTGTTTGTTCATTTCTGTTGTGGGCATGTGGCTTTTGCCCAGTGTGATCTTTATCCCCATTACAAGTATCTCTATTTCTATAGTTCAACAAGGAGACATTCTGCATGCCCATGGGGTGCTAAGTAAAGATGTGTTCTGATCTGGTAAATTTGGAGTTATGGAGTTTAACATATGCCAGATTAACAGGGTTAATTATTTAATCTAGTTTGAATATGTAGGATTTTTTATTTCTTTGTGAGTTCTTATGCAAAACATTGATCTTTGGTAGATCATTTATGTAAATGTGTCACCCCTCAAGTCATGTTCTTCCCTTTCTACCCTCACTCTCAGTCTTGCAGCTCCCACCACCAGCAAAACCAAACTAAAAGTACCGACTGTGTTGTTTCCTGGTTTTCCTGTATCTGCCTTTTTTTGTAATGGTACCCTTCCATTTCCCTATATTTAATCTGTTACACCTGGTGGCTGGTCTGTAGTAATATTTCTAAAGCAAGCCAAGCTAACTTGTACAGCCAGCAGCCCTCCAAGTCACCATGCTTTACTCTGGCTGTATTCTGGATCTGCTTCCCAGCTCCATGCTCCAGGCTCTGCGGAAGTCAACTGGAAAACTGGTACTGTATAATAATCCACTGGGGAATACAGTCAGTCCAGGTTTGCTGCTGGGCTTCACGCTTCACTGAAGATTACCTCTGTGTGCAGAGACTGAGCCTCACAGCACACAGGCTTTTCCAACTTGCTCTAAATGAGATATCCTTTACCTGTGACAAAGGGGGAAATTGTATTATTATCAACATCAGTTGCTCTGATCTCAGGCATGAGAGCAATCTATTAATTGTTCAGTTCCTTGATTAGGCAGGCTTCTCCCAAGCACCTGAGCTGCATGAAAGCTCAGGTCCTGCAGCAAGAACCATTAAGGAGAAGCGGCTGGATGGTGTGATGTGCAGAGCTCTTCCTGGGAAAGGCTGGAGTTGCTCTGGGCCTCAGACACCGGTGAACAAGCTTGTTTAACAGAAGCAATATATTAAACTGAAGTGCCCGTGGTCGTGACTATATAATGAGAAATTTTAATCTGTGGTTTTGGCTTTGGGTTGAGTCCCTCTGATGACTGTAGTGTCTGTGTTTCAGCAGTACCTTGTTTATATCTGGGCTCATTAGTAAGGGGTAGATTTACAGAGACAACCACTGCAGAAGAGTGGGGTTTCCTCTCTTCATTTATCTCCCTGGCTTTTAAGTTTCTCCTGGGATGAAAGGGGTGGACCCACAAATGCTAGGCATTCCATGTAACTTGCTTTCCCACAATGGCAGATTGCTCAGCAGAAACCAAACTGGGACCAATTTCAGGTGACTGCCCTTTGTTTCCCACCAGTTTTAGGGCTGCCTCTGTGAAAGGCTGATGAATGCCATGGGGTACAGAGGAGTGCCACCACGCATCCTTTGCTGCAATTGAACTGCCACCATCTCACAAAGCACTGAGACAGCCTTGATATGCTCTGGAGGTGAAATGGCAAGTACAACTGTGAAGCTTGGAAGAGAAGCACCAAAAAGCAGAGCACAAGCTACTAATTATCATTTAGCACAGACAAACATGAGTGCAACCAAAACAACAGCATTATCTGATTAGCAAGTACCTGCAACCTGATAGGAGGGGATCTGCAAAGGCAGGGGATCTGTCAGCTGTCATTGCAACACCAGTGCCAGTGCCACAATACAGTGAGTGGGAATGAAGAGCAGTGGTGTAACAGCTGTAACTGCAATAGTGCTGAAAGGGGCACTGTCAGTGCTTGCAGGCCTGAAATGAGGTCTCCCCATCTCCTGTGTGGGTGTGTAGGAGAAGCTATGTTACATTGCTGCCCAATGGCTCCGTGCTTGCATTCAAGGGTGCAACAATCCTGTGCTCAGGCACAGAGCTTGCAAAACTCAACATCCCCTTTGCTTTCAGTCCAGAACAAGCAGAGGACTGCTGCTACTGGGAATCATAAAATCACAGAATGGTTTGGGTTGGAAAGGACCTGAAGATCATGTAATTCAACCCCACCTACCATGGTGGGGTTGAATTACTAGACTGCCCAAGGCCCTGTCTAACCCAGCCTTGAACACTGCCAGAAATGAAGCATTTACCACTCCTTTGGGCAACCCATTCCAGTGCCTCACCACCCTCACAGTGAAGAACTTCCTTATATCTAACCTGAACTTCCCCTGTTTAAGCTTGAACCCATGACCCCTTTTCCTTTCACTACAGCCCCTAATGAAGAGCCCCTCTCTAGCATCCAAAACTTCAAAGAAAGCACCTGGAATGCCATGAGGAAGAGGAGGTGCTGGATGTGCTACCCTGTGGCAGTGGCATCATCCTAGGAAGGATGGTGACTACCCTGCAGGCTGCCAGGGGCTGACAGACCCGGCCAAGGGGCTGCTGTGGGGCAGCTTGTAGGTAATAGCCACTCAGGCTTTACATTTGCTGTGACTCCCGGGGATGTAGGTTCTTTAAGTCTTGTATTAATGGGAGTTTTTCAGGGCAGGTGATTTATAGGGAGGATTTATGAGCATCTCCCGCTTCAGTAAGTGCACCTGTGTATTGGGTCACAGCTCCTATCCAGCCAAAAACATACTCATCCTGTAACTCCACCTGTTTTTGAGCTTGTAGCTGCCTTTCTATCTCAGAATCTAACCTATCCTAGCTGCAGATGTCCTAGAAGCTAGTGTTTTCATGGCACTGTGGCTATAATGGCATTAAAGGATAGTTTCTTTTCCAAGCCTCAACCATTCCTGCAAACATTCCCTGGTATTAAAAGAAAATGACTCATGGAAAATACACACTCCAGTGGGGTGTATGAGCCCATAGAAGACCTGGGCTTGATTTTCCTTGGTTCTATAGTATGATTAAACCAAGTCTTCATCTATTTGGTTTACTGAAAAATGCAAAATTTAACCAAAAAAGGGGGCAGCTCTCTAAAAAATGAAAACTGCAAATACAAACACATTAAACCACCATTATATTACCAAAAATGTAAACCTTGAGCACAGATATTTCAAATGTGTCAGTTAAGTGATCGATGTTTCAAAGCTAATCACAGCTAGCTGAACTTCTGAAAACATTTAGATTGGATTTATTCTTTCCCCCCTTGTAAAACTTTCCCTAGAGCTCAGCCAACCCTTCCAGCAAAAAAAGGGGAATAAACCTCTATCCAGTATTAAACTGAGGGACCTTTTCTTTCCCTTTGTACTGAAATCATAACACAGCATTGTAATTAGCCTCCCTGGAGGATGGGTGCTCTGTGTGAGCACCCCATTTATCGCCACTCACTGCAGCCCAGGCCAGCAGTGAGCAGCTCAGCAAGGGGGCTGATGTATGGGTTGCAGCCCTGCTAAGGATACCTCAGAGGATGGCATGGGCTCCACATGAAAAAGCTATTTTCCCCCATGTACTTTTTTTTCCCTGAATTTAAGTAATTACATCAGAACAAATGTGTGCTCAAAGCATCTTACAGCTGTGAAATTTGGCATCCGTAATCTATAAAATGCCAAAATTGAGATTGCCTAAAGGAACTGTAATGCAGCCCTGTGCTCACTGCACTGATCTCAATAGCCTGCATGCTGCCTAATACTCTTCCCCTTATTTTCTGCTCCTGTTTTTTCCTATTCTTATACCTACAGCCTTAGCTCTACAGCCCAACTGTATTTCCTTGACATATCCAGTGAGATGATGCTCTGATACCCCACTACTGCCTCCAGGCAGTACCACAGTGCAGGTTTAACGGTCGTGGCATTTACTGCTCATCTGAGTGTTCTATCTTGCTGCATGCAGCAGAGATGTGGCCACCACAGAGGCATTAGGTAAAGCTGGCTATTATTTTGTGTTGGCTCCATAGCCAGTTGCCACTCTTGCCTCCAGTGATCCCATGTTGTCCCATCCGGCTTGTCGTGGTTTGAGGCCCCCCTCAAACAGTTCTGCACACCCCCCCCCTCTTTCTTCCCCAGTCCCGGGGAAAT
>JASSUY010030311.1:1578-4078 GCA_032466535.1 Forpus xanthops
CCTTCTCCTTCTCCTTCTCCTTCTCCTTCTCCTTCTCCTTCTCCTTCTCCTTCTCCTTCTCCTTCTCCTTCTCCTCCTTCTCCTTCTCCTTCTCCTTCTCCTTCTCCTTCTTCTCCTTTCTCAGTCTTCCTCTCCTATCCCTCCACCTCTCTCTGTCCACCTCCCTTTCTCTCTGCCTCTCCATTCATTCCTTTAAAGTAGATCTGTAGCTATTATGACGGTAATGACTTTTTTTGGAAAACTTAAGAGCCTGAAACACAATCGTCCTCAGTAAGAGTGGCAATGCAGGCATCTTTGCAGAATCCAGTCATGAAGATGTTAGTGCTTCACTTGTGTCTGAGTGCCACCTACCAAAAGTGCCAAAGAGCCTAAGTCCTATGGTGGGAGAGCCTGGAGAGGCTGGATGGTCCTTCAGCATTGGCTGGGAGTAGTGAGTGGAAGGTCTTGGGGTGGTGGGAAGACTGGAGCACCCCATTGAGCTCTTCTTGGCAGCCTCTGGCACCTCTCCTGCAGTGAGGATGCACTAGCCCTGCTAAGCCTTCATACCCTCAAGGATGCTGGAATTGGGCTCTTGAAGATTAGAGGGTAGATTATTAGGCATATGGTGTATCTAAACCTTAATTTACTATACATCTATAGAATCACACAATGGTTTGGAAAGGTCCTTAAAGCTCCTCCAGTTCCAAACCCCTGCCACAGGCAGAGACACCTCCCACTAGAGCAGGTTGCTTCATACCCTGTCCAACCTGGCCTTGAACACTGCCAGGTATGGGTCTGCCACAATGAGGTGGATGCAGAAGATGCATATCTTTTTTTTCTTTTATAATTATCTGGCCCCACATCCTTGCTTTCTTGCTTCCTTGTTCTTCTGCCTTTTCTTTCTTTCCTGGAGTTGCTTTGGTAGGTGACTGGAGCTGGACAAGAAGTATTTTCCCTTATTTCTTCTCCAAACTCACTTTTTAGTAGAAAATCAGTTCTGCTGGAGATGTTCTGACCTCCTCTACAAAAGACTCTGAAAGGGACAGATTATTCTTGAATGGAATAAATTGGCATTTATCTTCAAAAATGTAAAAGCCACAAATGAGTGTTCTTGTTTCTCCGATGCTCAGTATGCTCTTCTCATATTTCTTTGCTAAATTTGTGTGTGATTTCGTGTTCCCCACAGGAGCTTGCCCTCCCTGGGCCTGGGGCATGTGTTCTATGTAGTGTTCCTTGGATGAGGGCTGGATCAGGGTCTCCAGTTGCATTAAGACGATAAAAAGCCATAATCAAAAGCATTCTTTGTCATATGTAAACAGAAGAGTTTGAACATAATCCAGTTGTCAGCAAGGGTATTCATTGTGACAAGACAATGGGGCTGTCCCCTTCTCTGTGGGCAGTGTCACATCCCAGTGCCATTATTCACTGCCAGGTTCTCCTGAATGGGAGGACAATTACACCATCCAAACCTGCAAGCAACATCTCAGATGTTGGAGGTGGGCCTTGCCTTCCAATTGGGGAAAAAAAAATACATTAAAAACCGGGCAGTTTTCGCACTGTTAATATGAGGATTTTAAGGAAACTTCTCTCCCTTTATCAGATCGAGGGTAATTATTAGCTGACCTGTGAATTTTTAGGCCTGTAATTGAAACAAGTGAGTGAGTACCATTGTTTCCCTTCCTGCGAGCAGAAGGAAAGCTAAGCAATTACGAGAAACCAGGGAGATAAAGACAAAGGTGTCGTTTTGTTTTTTTAATGAAAAATCTATTTTTAGTTTCTTTGTGGAATGGGGAGAACTTAAATGCTTTTAAATTGTCTTATTCTTTTATTTATTTATTTTTTTTTTACAGTAAATAGGTTGTCCTTAGTAAGTCCAGGGATATTAGTCCTGCTTCAACAAGCAAGAGTGCCTTCTGATGAATGATGTGTTCAACCCCTCCATGCCTTTGTATTTCCTATGCATTCCACAATGCTTGGCTCACCCTGCCGAGTTCTGTGATTGAAATTCATTGCCAAATTTATTGAGAAATTAATGAGAAAAGCTGCAAAGTATTGACTTTGAGAGGAAAACACAACTCATCTTGAATGAGGAGGAAAATGCAGCAATAATTTAGCCACTATTGATTTTGCCCTGTCCATGTATTGATCTTCATTTTACAATATTAATTTGCACCTGCAATCGGCTGCAAAGGGAACCGATTTCATTTCTTTGCAGTGTTAATGTGCAAAGCATTAGGTGCTCTTAAGAAGTGCTGGTCTTACACGTTGCATCGGAAAAGCTGATTTTCTTGTTACCAAAATAGACTAAAAATTAATTTTTTTGTCTGACAAAATATTAAAGTGAAAACCCATCTGGAATGTCTACCTCCTCTCAACCCCGTAGGCTGCTTTTCATCTGGGTGAGGAACAATCAGCAACCTGAAATTCCAACCACTTCTCATCATCATGCCCATATCAGTTCAAAGTTCATGAAATTTCTATGAGCATTGATCTTTACCCATTGATTTTTTTTTGCAGCAGA
>JASSUY010030311.1:9078-11578 GCA_032466535.1 Forpus xanthops
ATTCCTATGTGGACCTTTGTCTCCGGGATGCATGATGGAATGTCAAATCATATTGCAGTCTTCAACTTTCTGTCGTGTTATTGAGTGCATGCGTGTGAGCCTCCCTGCATTGATTACCAGATGTACCGCTCGTGTTTACACAAATAATTGAAGCACTTGATAATAATGTTGGCCAATTATTTTTGGAGAACATTCTCCAACGTTACTTTGCAACTCTCCTCGAGTAAGTTGTAGCCTTTGTGTCCACTCGTGCTCTGCAGACTTGCTGAGTTGTACGGTGTTAATCATCAAATTACATGCTGACTAATGAGTGATGGCCTAAATTGCAGGCTGAGTAATGAATAGATGGAGGCAGTTCTTATTAGTCTCAGAAAACCCATTGATTTATGTAGCGCCATGCACCATGGAGTTAGTTTGCTGAAAACGATATCTACATCAAGAAGTAATATACTCTAATAAGTATTTTCATCTTAACTCTAGTCGTTGGGCCTCCAGGCTCAGTTTTTGTTTGAGTCAGGCAGAGCTATAATAAAGCCCTATGACTCCTTATAAAGCTTGTTAAACACAATGTGTGCAGTCTAACTGAGTCAGGATCATGATTCATGCACTGTACACAGCAGCATGTGCTGCTGATTTATGACCAAGCACAGTTCATAGTCAAAATTACAATTTGAGGGATAAAAAGATTAATTACTATTTGTGGCCTGCAATTTCATGAGGCTAGTGGATTGCAGCTGCAGAATGATAGTGCTCTACATCAGTTTGTAGTCAGCCATTCACAGATTATTAAAGCTTTGCAAGATTAAGTGCTCCTCCTGCCTGGTTTGTGCTCAGGCAATATGCTAGACAAAAAAGGACCACAGGGATAAATCTGAAGCTAGCAATAGCTGGACATATGTCATAATTGCCAGTTTCCCATAAATCCACAGCCAGTATAGAAAGCAGCCCATGATGCAGACATCATATCATGACTGTAGTGATTGCTATATATGGCCTCAAGACCTGTAACTTTGTTACCGCGCTATCATTTTTGCAATATATTGGATAACCCTTTGACTATTTTCCAGCCTAATTATAAATAGAAGTAATCATTGCTTTGTGAAGGGGAAAGAGAAAAAAAAGCCCTCAACTCTCTTCCTCAGAACAGGGTGTAAAATTAGGTTTGCAGCTGTGGTAAGGTTTGCAAAGAATATGGCCCGTTGCGTGTGAATCTGTGCTCGCAAACAGTTGTTGAGATCTGTGTCTTTATTCATATATGCTGCTTAATTTGACTCGTTTCTTTATGTTCTAGCACTTAATGAACCAACCATAGATTATGGTTTTCAGAGGTTGCAGAAAGTTATTCCACGACATCCAGGTGATCCCGAAAGGTTACCGAAGGTTAGTAAAGAGTCAAAAAGCATTTGTGGTTTTTATTGATGTGAGTTGCCATACACTGCTCATCACTTGTAAAATAATGCCACATAAGAACTCTAGCTAATGCATCAACTCCTTAGGTACATCCAGCTACATCAAGCAACCTTCATTCTTAAATTTGACCCATTTTCCATGTTAATTCTTTCCCATTATGTTAATCGATGGATTTTAAGATCCCATTTGATACTTGCGGGAGAGTATTTTAAAGAAGGGGAATGGATTTTCTGATACAAATATTTTGGATTCTACAAGAGGGACATAAACTTCCTGCGTAATGAAATAGTTCAATTAAACATTTTCCACTCCAGTAGCTTGTAGTGATTTCAATCTAAGCAGCCCCACTCTGATCTGTGATTATTTGACTCTTGTTTTCCTTTCATTTTCTAAAGCTCGATTCAGTTTAATCTTTTGTTTACAAAGCTTTTGTTATAAGTCCCTGACTTAGCAGGCTAACAAATGAAGTCCACATATTAATATCTAGAGGGACTTTTCATTTAAATTCAACAAAGACAAAAGCTGCCTGTGTTGTTTATGCACATGACACATATCACAGAAATTTCATTTTGATGTAAAACATTAAAGATAAGTCATGCTTATAATTTTTCCTTTTCTTTGATATAATATTGTCTTTTTTCCTTCCGTGCAATCTCTGATTTTCAAGGCAAACTTGAAAATACAAATGAAAAATGAAGTGGTAACATTATGGCTGATTATTTTGTATTCTGTTCCTGCGTGCATCAAGTCTTGACCACCTCTGAGTTTTATTAACACAATAAAACCCTTTAGACATTACCTTTTAATGCTCAGCGTGAACATAAGCAATATCATTAGGTTTCTCTTTTAATTTGTGAGCATGCCAGCAACTCATATCAGATATTCACTGTCAAAATAATTGGAGACACACTGAAGGGTTGTTCAAATGTGGGGTGTTTCACTGAGGGGTTTTTGTTCCTGCGGGTTGAGCTCCAGCAGGACAAGTTTTACCTCCAGAAGAGCTGGAGCCATCGATATCATTACCCATAGGGCTTTTGCTGCCAGCAGTTTGGTCTCTAGACGGAAATATGTATTAATGGTATCACTGCTG
>JASSUY010030311.1:16578-35142 GCA_032466535.1 Forpus xanthops
CCACCTCCCTATAATTTCCCATCAATCTGTGAATCTTTAACGGTACTGCCATATTGCACTATTCCAAATATTGGGATATTTGTGCAAATTAGCTTTTGATTTTATACCCTTGCAGGAAATCATCCTGAAACGAGCAGCTGACATTGCTGAGGCGTTATACAGTGTGCCACGCAACCACAACCAGATCCCCACTCTAGCCAACACTCCCGCTCACACCGGCATGATGGGAGTCAACTCCTTCAGCAGCCAGCTCGCTGTCAATGTATCCGAAACCTCGCAAGCCAACGACCAAGGTAGGTGGCATTTCAAGAGTTAATCATGTTCTTGCCTGCTTTTGGCCAGTCCCTATCAATCCGAGCTGGTGTCACTGCTATGTTCTACCTCTTTTTCTCCCTGTAGCCATATGTCTGGTTGTGTAATGAAATGCCGCCTTTAACTTTCTCGTAATATCTAATTCTTCCTGTTCTTTCATTTACTGTTATCATAAAGCATCTCCAGTGGAAAAAAAACCCAAACAGTGTAGAAAGCTCTTTATTATTCGCAGTAAATATGCAAAGTGTGTGTTATTTTAGAGAACAATTATGTCTCAGTATCTCCACCTGCTTTTGGAATATTTACACAGATAAACCTAATTTGATGTCTGTGATTTTAAAATACTTTGTTTATAGGCACGTGTGACATACATGTTACTAATAAAAGTAATACTGATTTAATTTACCTGTTGTAATTGAAAATGCATGTGGCATATTGCATTTAAAATTAATTTTGATACTAATGAAAGGAGGGAAACAGGATTATTAGCTCTGCTCAAACCAGTGTTTTTTTTGCTTGCAACGTAATTATTAAATTGATTGCTCAGATAGGAAGAAATTGCTGTTTAAAATCCTGATTCTGCTATGTTTCCTCTTCTAAAAAGATTGTCTTTTAATGCATTTCCAAGCTAATAAGCCTTATAAAATTCTGAACTTGATCTTGAATTAGTTTTCACTGATGGCTACACCTTACGCAAGTACGAGCCTGTTGTTAGTATAAAAATATCAATCATAAAATGAAGACCCCAAAACAGCCTTTTAAAGTAAATCACTGCAATAAAAAAGAAGTTTTTCTTGTCAGCTCTGGCATTTGAAGGCCTGGAGAGGCTGAAAGTTCATTCACTGTGTTGGTACAAAGCAGGACTTGAGCCTGTTGATAATTGCTCCTAAAGACAAACGTGAAGGCACCTGACACAGCTGGATCGAAGAGAGCTTTTGTTGGCTGTCTGTGCTAAGAGGAGAGACAACATAGAGTGCTCGCAGATGATTTAAGTAGGGTTGGCGTGATAAGGTTATCTCAAACTGCAAGAGTTGATAGGGCAGTAAGAGACAACTTAGAGCAAAGCTGTGCAATCAATTAAAACTGTGTAATATATGCTGCATGAGGAAACCCCCCAGCCCTAAGTCTATATTATAAAATAACATGATCTTTTTGGGGTGGGGGGGTTTCTAACACAGTAGGTTACAGTCGCAACACAAGCAGTGTTTCCCCGCGAGGATATGTTCCCAGCAGTACTCCTCAGCAGTCCAATTACAACACAGTCAGCAATAGCATGAATGGATATGGCAATGCCGGCATGCCCAATCTAGGTGTACCAGGTTCCCCTGGATTTCTTAATGGCTCCTCAGCTAACTCTCCTTATGGCAGTAAGTGTCTATTTTTGGTAACACATCATCATATAGATTCATATTTACTACAAAAATCAAATACTTGCATTGTTTTGATTTCCTCTATCGTGAGCTACTGGATAAAAGGAGGGGTGACTCTGGAGGCTGGACGTAAAAATGACTATAATAAATTGATCTGTTTGTGCCATAATACAATCTCAGATAGAGAAAAAAAGACAAAATTGGACTGCAAAATTTGTAACAAAGTCCAACACAAAAGAGTTTGCCTGTTATCCAGAGAGTGGCCAAGCCAAGGCATTTCATTTTTTTCTTTTATATATATTTTTTTATAATATATATATATCTATATATATTTTAAGAGGCAAGGCCCTATCACTCTCTTTTTCCGTGTTTGCCGTGAAAACCTCAATCTGAGTCCTGATTATTTTTGCTTTATTGCAGTAGTGCCGTCAAGCCCTACCATGGCAGCCTCTTCGGTCACCCTCCCTTCAAACTGTAGCAGTACACACGGCATTTTCTCATTCTCACCTGCCAATGTCATCTCTGCAGTGAAACAAAAGAGCGCCTTTGCTCCTGTTGTCAGGCCCCAAGCCTCTCCTCCACCATCTTGCACCAGTGCAAATGGAAATGGACTTCAAGGTGAGCTGGATCTCTCTCAATTTTCTGTGTATTGCTTTTTTTTTGGTGCATACACTCGAGCCTTGATCAGTTTATTTTGGAGAAAGGTACCTGGCTATTTTTGGTTTTTTAGGTTTCTGGTGCTCTCATAGTGATACAAAAGCAGAAGTAGGGTAGCGCAAATGGTATGCTGAGATTTTAAGCAAATCTTAGTTCATTTTTAATACTTACATTACAAGAAACTCTAGATGGTTTTGTGGCATTTTCCCTTAGGAATTTGTGCCTTAAATTTTAAAGTAAGACTGTGTCCCTGAGTGCTTCTTGGAGGTTTCACGTATGTTATCTGAACACATTTCTATGGATGCTTAAAACCAGCAGCATTCCAGTGTGCCGTAATGTGATTTCCGCATTTCATATTGGATGCAACAGTTATTTTAACAGATGTCTAATTAGTATGAATCAGGTTAAGCTCTTACTTGGTGAACTATAAATCAGGTTAAGCTCTTACTTGGTGAACTAACTTTCGCTTGGACTAACCAGCCCCTTGTGTAGTGAATTTGCATGCTCTGTTGGTCCCAACTCATTCTTACTGTGGTGTTTGAGGGGTACTTCCCTAAATGAGCAACTAAATATTTTAATTAAGGCAGGCAATTTTAAGCTGCTGCGTTTTTTTACTCGGTGTGATTTGGTGTGGGTAGTGTAATGAACCATTTGTAAATCAGTTGCAGAATTCCCGTGGTCACCTGCTGGGAGTGGGGCAGGAGGAAGTGCGATACAGTATACGTTTGGTGGAAGAATAAAAATATGAACAAAGAAGCCTCCCTTTTTATGGCATATTTTAACATTTAGAAGATAATGCTGTCAGATGCATTAGAGCCCTGGAAAAGGTTTGTTTGCCTCTGTTTTACAAATCATCAGCCTCGGTGCACAGGGCAGTAAACTGAAGCACTTCAAATCCCATTGATACCAGAAAGGGCTGTGGACACTCTTACCCTGGAGTCAAGTCCCTCCTCTTGACTTTTGTAGTTAAGATGTAGGTAGCTCAGTATTATTTATTCTTTGTATAACTATGATATCTCTAATATGATTAAGCACTTGCAGGCAAACAGATAAAGACGGATATCTTGATTTGCAAAACTAATTCTGGACATCTGCATTTTGTGGTGTCTAGTTTAAGGCACTTTGGAGAGATGCGATCCCACAGAATTGCTTGTCCACCCAAAATCCAGGCCATTTGAGACCAGGATCTCAAAAACTATATCTTGTTATTAACTTTGTGGCCCAAAGAAGCATCTGAGAGCTTGTTAGGCACTCAGAGCAGTGATGGGCAGAGCATACAGCTACAAAAATCTTACAGTAAGATGGATATTAAAGAAAAGGATAATTAGTTTAACATTTTTTGTCATTGCGTAGACCTTTAGTGGAATCTTTACTACGTTACTTTAAGTAGAAAACTAAATTATGGCTTATACCTAGAAAGGGAATAAGCAATATTCTTAGAAAAGATTATACATTTATAAAATAATCCAATGTCCTACTTTGCTCATTTAATTAAAAGACATTAATATAAAAATTAAATACTGAAATAAAATACAAAATTTAAAATAAATAAAATAATATTAATTATTAATAATAATAAAAGTTGTAACACATGGCTTAGATCTGAGGCAGCTGTTCTGTAGCAGGTATTTTTATATGGTTACATCCTCATTAAGTTATTGAGAGGTTTACTCTGAAAAATAAGACAACTTAAAGATCTAAATGAAAATGATCTGAATTTCTGTAATTTCAGCATGTAAAGGGCTTCCTATCACATATTCAAGCTTTCAGGTGCTTAAAAGGTCTGCATTGCTGCAAAGTGGGATTTTCAGAAGAACTGGGCAGGCTAAATGCCTGTCCTGAGCACCCAATCTCCCTTGGCACTTCCCCAAGGCCCAGGAACCATCCATCTTCATCCTCAGGGATAAAATGCTTTTTGTATAAATGCCCAGTAGATGACTTTGAATCAACTAATGCTGATTTTCCTAAATAAGTCATGAAGTTAGCTGTTAGGCTGAGGACCAGCCCAGCTTTGGACTAAGATTTTTCCATGCCCAGACAGCCCAGTGAAGGTCTAATGATCCCTCCAACCCTGATTTTAGGATGCTGTAATCCATTTGTCATCCCTAACAAAGTCCAGCATTCAGTGGGTGCTGGTATACCTCCAGGTTAGTTGCCTCTGGGACTTGTATTGCTCCCTCACCAGGCTGTCTGTACCCTGTAAACACTCAAACCTTCGGAAACACAGGTATCCAGATGCAGGGATGTGCAGAAGTGGTGGGTTTTGGTTCAGCAGCCAAACTGGAAATAAATAGAAGTGTTAAACCTTAATAAGTAATTTTTTATGTTTTCCTCACCTATCTGAAGGAAATAGACAGAATCATTCTGTATTGAGCAAAATGACTGAGAGAAATAGCAAGAGCATCCTCCTAGTCTGGTAGTTAGAGCACTGAGTGCCAGGGCTGTGACACAAACTTGAATTATTCATGCAAAGTAATGCAGGACCATAAAATGATGCTCCACTTCGTGAGAGGGTACTTTGGCAAAGGGTAAAATAAGGGTGGGTGCAGGTTCCCTTGGGCTGAGGTGAAAATCAAGACTGCATCTGACATATCTCTGGTGAGTTGCGTTAGCAACACAGCAGAGAGCCACCCTCATTATATCCAACTAGAGCCATTGAGTTAATTCAGACTGAACTCATGAAAGGCTTCAGGTTGACAGTGCTTCAGCCAGCTTGTCCTCACCTATCTCAACCAGCACCTGGAACTGAAATACAGCCAGAATTGAGTGGCAAGACAGGGATGAATTTCATAGAGTCACAGATTAGGCTGGGTTGAAGGGACCTCAAAGCTCATTCTGTTCCAACAGGGACACCTTCCACTAGAGCAGCTTGCTCCAAGCCCCTGTGTCCAACCCGGCCTTGAACACTGCAGAGATGGAGCAGCCACAGCTTCTTTGGGCACCCTGTGCCAATGTCTCTCCGCTGTTGTTTATGCTGCATTTCACCTGTCCAGTTATTTAGGGAGTTTCTGCTGCTTTCTTCCTATTTTCTTAGTCATTTGTTAACACTGACCCCTTTTTAAAGGCCTTTAATTACTTGCTTTCTGAGCTGTACAAGCAGCTTGAGAGTTTTCTGATCAGCACATTTTCTACCTTAAATTAAATTCCGGAATTCAACAGCTGCAGTCCAAAGCAGACAAAGTTTTTCAGTGATCTTCAAGTGGGCAAACTCATTATACAGCAGGATGTGATGGAGCTGAGTGACAGCTGAGGAGCTTGCCCTGTTCGGAATAGTCACATACATTTAGACAAGCCGAGACAGAAGGAAGAGCTGGTGGTCACTGTGGTTGAAGCTAAGGGAAATCCTGCAGTTTATGTATCTGGACAAGAAAGGATGACATGCTTTTTTAACCACGGGGCAGAATATCCTCCTTCTCGTTGCCGGTTATGTTAACATTCCCCACATAAGCTCTGTTCTGAGATAAAAGCCAGATGGGTGGTTTTCAGGGAAGCTGGTTGAACCTGCTATGACAAAGCATCATAAATCAACACCACTGGATCAGGCAGCCCAGTTTTCTATGAAGGTTTGTTAGCACTGTCAGATGAAAGCATGACCAAAACCCAACATGTAGCAGCTCTGCAGTCACAAATAGTCTTTTTACAGGGGTTAATCACACTGATCCTTGCTGGGGAAACCATGGTAGGATTTGTCTATACGTGGAAACATGCTGCTCTTGGTACTTCTAAAATAGAGAGAAAGCAGGAGCAGAACTATGAAAGTCCACTTGGACCTCAGTTGGACTGGTTTATCCTCCTAACATAGTATAAAGAAGAGGTTGAGCTGGTAGAACTTGTCGTTACATCACCCTAAGCATCAGGACCACCTAAGGCCACTCTAGAAGCAAGATCTTGCTGCTAGTAAGCATGTCTCCAAAAAGCCATTCTGCATTTTAGGACTTCCAAAGGATGAACATGGAGAGGTCTACAGCCAACAAAGGGATTCACTTTTGTTCTAAAGGGATCCAAGACAGGAGTTATGAAGAAAAAGAATAAAAGAGAAATCTCAGACAGGTCAGGGTGCAGGCAATGCCAGCCAGAGCTAACATGGGGTTTTCCTTGACATGCTTGTGTGCCACCCATCAGCTGTGCATCCATCCTCAGCCAACTGATAACCTCATTAGGATCAAAACTTGGAAGCTGTAACTCACAGAGGAGATACCCTTCTCTGTTGTAACAGAATCCCAGACTGGTTTGGGTTGGAAGGGACCTTAAATCTCATCCACAGGCAGGGACACATTCCATTAGGGCAGGTTGCTCCGATCCCCATCCCATTTTGTCCTCCTGTGAGCCTACAAAAAGAGACTTTTGGGCCCTATCCAAAAAGCCATGTTCTTTTTAACTCTGTATGACTTTCATCCATAGACTATGACCACAAAGCGAAGTACTTCCATTTTTGTTTAAGAGCAGGATGCTAGGCTATGGGCTCCTTAGCGAAAGGGCTTTTTCCTGTTTAAAACAATGGATACTTAAAGAATAAAAGATGATTTTTAGTGAGAAAGTGCTGGCTTGCTGCAAAGTTGCAAGTACAAGATGTGTTCAAAACTTTGTTTTCAATTGTAATTTACTTTCTATAGATTGTGAAAGATATTGCTCTCTGGTTAATCTTTATGACTCTAATGCAGAGCAAAAGGTTCTCAATATTCCTTTAAAATTGCATCCTGCTTAATTTTCTGCTGTTCCCTTGGATGAAACTATTACAATTATTATTAAAAAACTAGCCAGCCCATTTGTCTTTAGAAGGCATTTGGTATCAATTTGCACAGCAGGAATCCACAACTGTCAAATGTCGCTACTAAAATATATAGCGAAATAAATGTCTGGAGCACCAGTTTTGCACCCTCCTCCCATTGTGCCACAGATAGAATTCAATAAAAATGGCAAAATTACTTAAATTAAAGAATGCAGACTTCCCCCCCCCCCCCCATAAAAGCAAGCAGCAATGTAAATATTCACAGCAGAAGCAAAACATGAGACTAAGAGAAATGTGCGATTAAGATGCGCAGGGTCTCAGTACCAAGTAATGATGTACTGTTTATGAAAGTATTTATACAGTCTCTGGAAGAAAAATCTGGTTTGTTTTTCTGCTAAGTTGTTCTTGGAAGAAGCAAATGTCTGAGTCAGACCTGGACTTTTGCACTTTGCTGGTAGAATATGTCTTAAGCTGGCTCTGACAAATGGATCTCATGTCTCACCTTGACATAGAATGCAATGTCTGATCCCTGCTGAACCTGACCCAGAAAAGATAATCCTGCATTTTGGGTTGACTTGTGGTGATCTTGAAGTCCAGGGCAGCTGATGGCTGTACTGCAGCATAACAGCACCTCAAAATGAGCTTCCACGGCCCCATGTTCAGGTGCACCCCATGTAACTCAACCTCTCTGGGATGCCTGATGTGATGTAAACTCACAGGAGAAGTCAACCAAGAAAGAACTTGGTTCAGCAAGTCTAAACACAGAGCTGGGTCATCTGCTGGCAGAGGCTAATGTGGAGTGGAGGAGATGCAGAGGAAACATGATAAGGAAACAAAATGCTTTGGGTTGAAATGTTCTCTGCTAATATACACACTTTTCTCCAGCTAAGTAAGTTTTGTAACTTCTATCACTATTTAGGTCTAAACCATGCAGCATTATAAACTATGCAAAATTGTAATTTCCATTTAAATTTTGACATATTTCATGGAAACATAGGATCCCAGACTGGTTTACATTGGAATGGACCTCAAAGCTCATCCAGTTCCAGTGCCCTGCCACAGGCAAGAACGCCTTCCACTAGATAGCTCCATGTTCCCCTTGTGCTGTTGTCCCAGAGCTGGATCAGGACTGCAGGGGGGGTCTCCCCAGAGTGCAGCAGAGAGGGAGAATCCACTCCCTCGACCTCCTGCTCACACTGTGGGTGTGCAGCCCAGCACACAGGGGGTTCCGGGCTCAAGTGCACACTGAAGCCGGGTCATGGGGAGCTTCTCATTGACTAACACCCCAAGTCCTTCTCCTCAGGCGTGCTCTCAATGAATATTCAATGCATCTTATTGGGGAAGGAAGTAGAATAATTGGAAAACTAACCTGTTTCAAGAGCACCGCTTGATGTGTTTTAGAGGAGATACTCCCATACAAGCCCTTGGCATCAGCTCACACAGCTGCCTACAGCATCTGGGGCACCAGAGAAATTGGAGCAATCCTGGTGGCTGCCGTAGGAGGTTGTGTGATGTATGGAATGTGTATGTATCCAGCTCTTCCAAACCGTAAAGCTGCAACGGCGAACCTGAAATAAATTAATATTGTTGAAATTAATGAACTGAGAAATTGAAGTTCACATCACTACACGAACAAATTTATTAATATCTGTTGTACATAAATTAAGGAGAAATATTATTATGGAAAAAATTAAACAACATTAAAAGACTGTCTAAATTAAGGTTCTACCAAAGAGTTAACTAAGAAAAAAGCTGCATTTGTTGGCATCTCAGTCTTTATCTGTTTAACAAACCAAGAGGTGGCTGGTCAGGGGTAATAATCTCATGGCTTTTTATGGTGCTTGGCCTCCAGAGATGATAGTGGGTGTAGGATGCTTGGCTTTGGTTTTAGAGAGCCCTTGAGTTGCACAGCCCCTCTGTTACCACAAAGTACAATTGTGGAAATGGGAGGTTTTCCACCTGGATGCTGGGTCATGAAGTGGTGGTTGGTGTTGGCATGCTCTGTGCACCAAACCCGCTCCACGAAGCCCTTATGGAGTGTTTCACTGGGAGAAGCACGTGTCCATGGTCCCTTGGTCAGAGGATGCTGTGGCATGGTGTGGAGCTACCCAGGTCCGCATCCACTTGCCCCATCCCGCTCCCAGTGCTGAGCATCGCGATTGCTTTGAACCCGATATGCCTTTACACAACCCTGCTAATAACAGTTCATTTTTCTCTTCTCTTTTTCTTTTAGCTATGTCTGGGCTTGTAGTCCCGCCAATGTAAAGTCACTTTTGTTTACCTACCGTAGCACCAAGCTTCAGAGGATGAGCTTAGGGGACAAGTTTAGTATATTAAGACATGCTGATGGAAACAGTATCTTCACACAGAATCAGCAGCAAATGGAAATGCTACAAAAAATACCCCACAAAATAATAAAAAAAGACTTTGTTTAAAGATTTTATTTAAACTATTAAGAATCTACATGCAAACAACCTACTTCTTCATGAACAATTCCATTTTATTGACTGATTTTTTCTCATATTTTCACATTTCTCAGTCCTGAAGAATAAGGAAAAAGCGACGCCTATTTTGTATAAAGTTTCTGATTACGTCTTGGCTATGTCTAGTACTTGCTATGTGTTGGGAGAAACTTTGTGGATGCACCATTTTGATTATCATGAAACACTGATGAAAAATGCCTCCGAACATTTTTCTGTACTCATAACTAGATTCACAATGGTTGTGTATCTCTATAATGTGAAATATTTTTTTGTGGTGGAATAAAAAAAAACAAAAACACAAAAAGGGGGCCAAGGAGGTTATGAGCCATCGAACTGGAAAAAAAAAAAAGTTAAAAAAAGGCAAAAAAAAGGGATAAATATATGATTAGGAAAATAAAAACACGACAACCGGGGTGCGGGGCGGGCGCGGGAGGGTTTCTCGTTGCTTAACTTCATCTTAATGAAATGGAACTTTGTAACTTATTGTAGTTAGAAATTGTAACTTTGATATTGAATTCTCTTGCCTTCAACAAGCACACTGACAGAGAAAGGAATTGCTACTGTCTGTTGGTTAAAAAAGAGACAAAAATATACTTCCACTGCTAGAGCTTCCTGTTAAGAAAGTGTGATCTGCAACATTTTTTCAACTTTTGCTAGCACTGTATACTATTGCATTCTTAGGCTACTGTGAAGTCTATGTTTCTTGTACCAGAAAATTGTCCTTTTGACTTCTAGATCCTTCTCCCCTAATGTGTTTTGTATGTGGTTATAAAATTGTAGACTTTTGTGATTTTGCCAAAGTTGTAGCTAAATATTTATACACTTGTCTTGACTTTTTTTCAGATCCACTTCAAAACCTTTAGAAAAGCAGATTTTATTCCTTATGAAAGACTGTAAGGAATAAAATAGTCTTACTCATCGCAACACTTTCTTTCACATAAACACTTGCAGTCACTAAGGGACTTTATTTTGTAACATATCAACTATAAATATTGTATTTATCTTTGAAATTTTGTATATTGCTTTTCATCATTTTGTTGGGTTTGTTTGGGTTTTTTTGTTTGTTTGTTTAGGTTTTTTTTCTTTGCCTTGTATGTCTTGGCTTTTGTCATGGCCTGGTATTGTGATGCTGAGAATAGCATTAAGCCAAGAACCGTTGCCTTCATGCTTTTCTTTAAATCAGTGTCCGTCCATTTCATTTGTACTTCAGAAAGTTGCTATAATTTAGACTTTTCATAATTTCCTTTTTTTTTTTATTTTATTATTTTTGAGGAAAAGTCAAATTCATCCTTTATTTTTATATTATTTTTAAGTTATCAGAACAAATACTTTTGAAAAAAAAAAAAAACAAAAAAAGTCGTTTGTTGTATAGTCAAATCCAAATCGTGCCACATGGCTGTAATGAATACTAGTAGAATATGTGCATGTGATACAGCCACAGAAAAGATGAATCTATTTTGTGGTTGCATTTTTATTTTTGTTTTCTTTTTTTTCCCCCCTTTTTTAATTTTTTTTTATTTTGCTTTTTTTTTTCTTTTTTTTTTCCTAAAAAAAGATTTTAAAAAGTCATTTTTACCTTCCACCCATGACTTTGACACATAGCTGAACTGTGTTTACTGGAAAAAAATTCAGAGGCCTAAAGTTTAAAATAAATTCACTTCTGATGTTTTAACTAAAAACGTTTGCCACATTAACTTCTCTGATGCCTTAAAAGTGAACTTCTTTGAAGAACTTTTTGTGCTGGTTGATCACAGGCTTACACCCCAAGTGTTAATACTGTTCCATTTGGATGAGTTCTGGTGTAAAAGAAAAAGAAGCACAAACCTGGTGTCCAATTCTATCACTCCTTGATGTGTCTCTTTTCTGCTGCACTCTGCAGTCCCCAAAACCCTGCACGGTTTAAAACAGACAAAAGGTTTCATGGGAAATCAATCAGGATCACGCGTAATTTTTAAATGGTTGGGGGTTATTTAGGTTTATTAGGTTTTTTTAACGGAACTTTTTTTGTAACAGACCCACAGGTGACTGTACTTTTTAAACTGGAATGACCTCTGTCGTGTATCGTGGCTGTTGGTGCCAAATCCATAGAGAGAAACGCGGAGTTTTGTTTTCCCTTTCTTTTTGCTTTTCCTTTGCACTAAATGGTTTGCAAACGCAGCACTGCAAAACACGTTGCAAACTGCAGCAGAATTAAAGTTTGAACCAAAAAGGAGGGATCATTTTTGAATTCTTTTTTGTTCATTTCTGGACAAATATGCACATTTCAGCATAGCGTTTATGGAAAGGTTGACAAGAACGATACAGCGAATCCCAGCTGAGGAATGCCGCGTGCATTTCCTGTGTGATAACTATAAGGCTTAGCTAAGTGGGAAAGCCTGAGAAGTCACTTTGGAACTGAATTGCCTCCGTTATATTTTGTCTAAGTAAGGTTTTTTTTTGCTCTACAGAGAGGTCACGTGTACATGTTAAGAAAGTCTGCAAGTTTCTTCATAACTGCAATCTGTTTGTGTTTTAGATTACTTAGTCAATGCACTCATTGCTTCATTGTCTCCAGACGGAAAGCTTCACTAAATGGTAGATTTTACTGTTAAAGACCCTACAATAAGATTGTTTTATCTGTACATTTTTTCATATATTTAACTGTATAAAAAAATGTTCATTTTACACAATATTTAATTAAAGTATTTCTTGTCTGTGAATTTCATTTTTTAGTAATTTTATCTGGTTTGATTATTAAAAAAAAGTGACTAGACACAAAACAAAAGAATGCAACATTGGGGGTTTCATTTCTAAACATCAGAATTTGAAGGCGCATCTTGGTTCAGCGAAAGCACAGCCCTTTACATGTGGGTTTATGCGTCCTGAGGATGATGAGGAAGGAGACTGCTGCTCTGGAACCCAGCAATGACTTGTTGCTCAGCCTTGGGGAAGTATTTAACCAAGCTGTGCTTCAGCCCAACCTTTTGGTAATGTGAAGGTAACAGTAATTTCTTTTCTTTTTTTTTTTATATTTTTTTTTTGTTTTATTTTCATATCATATTGTAAAGGTCTGTAAACAGGAAAAGTATTTTAAACATAGCACAACCCATATTTTCCATGCAGTGTTTTGACACCGAAGGTCGAAGAAAGTGTCTTTTAAAGGCTGGTAAGGAAGCAAATGCTTTTGTTAATTATAAGACTGAACACAAACATTTCATCCCCTGGACTGCAGTATGATGTACACATAATGTACTTGACATATAAACACACTGGGGTGGGGATGACTTGGCCTCCTAGTCAAAGGGTGCTCCTGTGGGAGACAGTTCCAAAGCTAAGCCTGAAGTACAGGTCTGAGTTCCCTACTCTAGACACCACATGTGTGATCACACTGAAGAAGGGTATTCGTACAGCAGTATGGGTCTGGCTGTGCACACAGCAGTCAGAGCAACAGCAGTACCTATGCTGGTAAAGCTGGGAGTTTGTTAAGCGAGTTTTATCCTCCCATTAATCACAGGGCTGCTGACAACTTTGAGAGGGCACTGAGAAACTCTTGAGTTCCAAAGTAAATGTATGTACTTGTGCATGTGTCTATACTGTCCAATGACATGCTGTATGCTGGACTCTTTCCTTCATCACCCTGTGTTTCAGCAGTTAAGCGATGGAGTGTGATGAGGAGGTGCAGCTTACTGTAGCCACACTTTACAAAGCAGGAAAACCAGGATATTTAACTATGTTTCCTTTCTTCTCCAGTAGCTCCGTAATTCTCATGTTTGATGAAAATGAATGTTAAAAGTAGAGAGCACTTTGTATTATTGTTATTATCATTATACTATTATTATGCATTGAAAATTGTTCCACTTTGAGTGTGTATCTGTGTATCATGTTTAAACAGTGGCATAATCAGATGCATCCCCCTAAAAAATAAGATGGTTTTCGGGATGAAAGTCTGCCTGATGCCTGCTGGCATTTCTCCTTTTAGGTTTATTTCAAAGGCTTGAATAATGAGCTTCTAAATGGTTCGCCTAAATTTCAATGCAAAGGAAATACAAAAGGAGGAAACCCATAGATTTTGTGCTAGGAACGCCACATCCTAGAGCAATCCACCACCTACGACACATCCCTATCTGTAACTTGGTAATAGCCCTGGTGAGAAAATATGTTGTGTCAGCTACAGAGAGTTTAGGCATAGGAAGATGATAAAAATTCCTTAATAAAAAAGAAGGAACAAAATCCCTAAAAGTATATGCCAATTATTGCAGAGCAGCTCTTAAAAGTCTTTCAAGCTTTTAAAGATTATTCAAAGCACTTGAAATAGGCTTCAATCTAATGCCTCATTTCATTGCATTAAACAGCCTAGTTAATAAAGAATCAATATATTCAAAGGGCAAGGTTATCTTTTGTCTATAAGGGGTGGTGTCATTCTGAACCTTTTATAGTTCAAATGCTGAAAAAGACCTCATGAAATCCATACTCATCAAGTGGGTCAACTAGAGCAATAAAGAGGCCTCTCAAAGAATGGCTCCACTCCTTTAAAACAACTATAAGTCTTATCTCCCCACATAGCCCTCACCAGGCTCCACCAGAAAACGTCAATTTCTCATCAAGACAAGAGCCCCAATGATAATTTTTTCCTAGAGAATACACACAATTAGGAGAATGCAGAAAGGCCCCATCAGTGATTTGTAGCTTATTATGTCACCAGCAAGCTGCGATCTGCCGCTAAGCAGATAATAAGGGCTGTTGATAACTGAAGTGTCAATACACCAAAGGATGAGTTTTGAATGTGAGCCCTTGTGCCTTTTTTTCCCCCCCTCCTCGTGCAGATCGCAGGGCCGATAATGGTGCATCTGCCAACCGACACCGCCTGTTGGACCTCACAATTAATGCCGTGAATAAATAGCACAAAAGAGTTGAGATTCTTTATACTCTTTGAGACAATTCCCTGTTTTACCCTTCAAGGAGTTCTTTTATGTTTGAATAAGGTTGCTTTTAATGAAATTTAAACTCATCAGAGGAAATCAAAACCCTCAAATCAGATTACAAATTGATTTTTTTCTCTCTCTCTCTCTCGATCACTTGTCATTATACAATGTCCTGCCCTAAGTTTTACAGGAAAAGGAAGCGAAACACCCAGGCTGGAGTAAGAGTATGCAAACATTCTACAAAAGCTTACAAAGGAAGAACATTCCTGAAGTCTCACCAGTAAGAAGAACTTTCACAAAGTCGCTGTGTATCGTTGACAAAGTGGTCGCTATCTTTATGCAGGTACTTCATAAAACACTAAAGCTTTAAATAAAATGGATTGCAAGAACTTTACATTGTATAAATTAAAGAATTAAACTCAAGCTCTCTCTTTTTTTCTCATATATAATGCCAAATTTCATTGTTACATACAAGAAATCAATACCATTTCTCAGTGCTCAGGTCAAAATTAACCGATGGAGGATAAATGCTTTGGTATCAGTGGGTGATATTGCCCGTGCAGTTGAAATGAAATAGGAGGTATACAATCATGATGTTTAGATTTCTCACACATTAAAATAAAATAACACTTACAATGTAATGGTTTTGTTGTGTCTTTATTGACTTTGTACTAGTACTGAAAGGGCATCATATAAAAAAGAGTGCAGTGAATTGGTCACAAAATGGTACATTTTTGGTGCCTACAAAGTTTTTAGAGGATTTTAGCTGTTATGTGACTCATTTTTGCCTTGACCTTGAGATATAAAATTATTTGAGAAATAACTTTTTAAAAGGCAGCAATGATCCCCAGAATAGGCCAAGAGAGGTGGTGAGGGGGCAAGAAAAGTATCTAAAAGCTGCTCTGCTCCAATCAGACAGAAATCACAGGTTGCTTATTGTGTAAAATCTGAACCAGGTCTAACTATAAAAAGGGGAAACTGAGGCTGGAATTGTTCTGGGTAATGGGCTCAACAAACTTTAAAGTTGCTCTGTGTTTACAATGAAACAGGATGCAGACACCAAGGGGTAGGTAGAGAGAAGAAAGGAGGAAGATGTGTTCAAAATTGTAAATTGAAACCCAATAAAGTTGTATTTAATGATCTATTTCCTTGTCCTGTGGAGTTGTGTTGTGGAGGCAAGTGCTCAGAGAGGATCTGGTGTCCATGGTGGCTTGCTGCCAGTGGGCAGCGCAATGCTGTGGCTGAAGTGCTGGCCTTGGGGACAACACGCTGGTGGGAGGTGCTGGAGCACCAAAGGTTTGCAAGGGGGGGTCCCTGTATACCTGTTGTGCTGCAGTCACCACCTTCCTCCACACACAGCTTGAGTCCCAGGGTTAAAAAGCAGAAAGAAAGAAAAAGAAGCAATGGCTGTGGATTTTGCTTTACAGACATAAAAGTACTTTGCAACTGTAATGAGTAGAGATAATAATAACAGTAATACTAAGCAAACAACCTCTAATAACCATCTCAGAAGTCCATTTGAGCAGAGCAAGAGGAGCAAGATGAGAAAAGGAAAATAAAAGCTAAAGAAAGTAGGAGCCATGCCAAAGAGTAGAAATTCATTCCATGGTGCTTCTTCACCTTTCTGTTTTATCAACGTGTCTCATCTTAGAGCAAGTCATTAATCCAACATACACTGTAGTAATTAAAGTATCACTAAAGGGACTTCCAAGATTTCTCCCTGACTACTCCCTCACTTACTTCATCCCTTAACAGCCTGGATGGATTAGCAAAGGCCAAGCCGTAAGTAGAGACCAGCCAGAAGCTCCGGTGCACTAAGGGTTGAAGCAAGGTCCACGAGTGAGGACCATCAACCACAGTCTCTGTACAGACCACCTGAGCTGTATCACTCAGTGGGTTAAAGCCAGAAAGTGGTGAGCAAGGAGTGGTAGGAGCCCAAAGCGAAGTGACTGCATGGATTTAGAGCCTTATTTAGACAAACAAATTCTCTCCTTGAGGAAAACACTTGAGAGTAACTTAACTTGGAAGAAAAGCACGTTGCATGGCCTAAACCAGAAAGAGCAGTTGGCTACATGTTAGACCAAGAGCATGGGGCATGGTGCGTCCCAGTGTGCCCATGCTACACAGGTGGAGCAGATTTAAACAGGCTCAGGGTTTCACTTTTTTCCTGGAAAAGAGTGATCAGAAGTTGTAGGCACTTTGTGAAACAAATTGTTCCTGGTTACTACCTTTTTCAACAAGCTTTAAGGAGCTGATGAGACATCAACTCCAAAACAAGCCCCAGAAGGTCCATACAGCTGATGTCCCGCTCCTGCTGAGAAGAATGAGGAACTCAGAAGCCAAAGAGCTTCAGTAAAACCTGCGCCTTCCCATGGCTTAAAGACAAGCACTTAGATACAAAAAGCATTGGTTAAATAACTTGAGGGGAATAGGAAAGGAAGGAAGTCTGCAAAAAAGGGTAAAATGGAGTTATCAGGAGAATCGGGTGCTAGGGTGCAGGCACAGAGGTTGCTCTACATCAGCAAACAGAATGGGTTGGAGGAAACACGGTGGGGTTGAGTGTTGAGTGCTGTCTGCAGGAGGCCACAGCCCCACAGCAGATCCTTCTTCCCATAGCATCACTGCTTGTCTTGACACTACCCCATAGTACAGCTCTTCACTACTCAGCCACATTATGGTAGTGCCAGTGACAACTGCTTGTGGAAGCAACAGAATATGTCTTTTTACTGAATGAGGGGGGAGAAAAATAGAATAAACTTACTATTGAACTTTTTAGGCCAAAATCTTCTTAAACCAGCGTGGTAAGGGAAAGATATCAGATGAAAGGGTTGGGTTTTCTTGAAGGGACAGACAACTTCAACTATTAATCAGAATCTGCATTTCTCACTCAGTTCTGCTTTATTCTTGGTCCACAGAGCCAAGTGTGTATGATTTGGGGTACTTGGTTTGGTGATTTTGCCACATTGCATCCCTCACCAAGCTGAGCTGCCAGAATGCTGCATTGCCAATGGCATGGCTCCTGTTGCCTTTATGCTTCCATTGAGTGAGAAGTCAAGGCCATTACAGAGGATTGGCAAACTGAGGGACATCTATAAATAAAAGCTACTCTTCTCTTCTGCAAGAGAAAATAGATCATGGATAGGATGGAGGAGGTGTCTGGCAGGGACATGCTTTATCCTCTTTCTGCACTGTACTTGTTTCTGCCAACCACTGAGGTTTGAGGTAGGTGTCATGTGTAGTCAGTATGGATGGGAGACCCTTAAGAGGCTGCTCTGTAGGAGCCCTTCAGAAAGTCCTACTATTTCTCAAAACACATAAATAAATCAATGGCTTTTGTAGGAAAAGTACTCCCAGGCCTTTTCGTTTTCAACTCTAAACGGTATCCACTGGATGAAGGCTGCTAAATAATGTCGAAGACCATGCTCTACAGAGGTCTAAGCCAAGACCTCCTTGCCCACTTTAGTCTTTGCTTCATCCCATTCTGGGGACCGGCTAAGACCCTTCATCAGCTCAGCCCTGAGCACAGGGAAAGCACAGACTGAGAGCAGCATTTTGAAGAGTCAAATGTTGTCCTGAACAACCTTCATTATGGTACTACACAAAAACATGTCCAAAATGCTCTGCTTTTGATAGTTGCAAAATGCCATGGCCAAGAAGCTGGAATGGCTTAAAAGGTAATAAATACATACAGTAGAGCAATTAGCTACATATTTGCATTATGGATATAAATGCAGAAATCTACAATAAACCATTTAAAACTTTATTTTGTATAAATGAGCCTGGCAACCAGTTAACAGAAGTGAATCAACTGCTCTTGCTCTCCAGATGCTGCCCTCAAATAGTACAGAAATAACCCTGGGAGCATTATCAGGAGGACAGTTTTTTCTCCCAGGCTGTGTGATGGGGAGGGTAATGCCCCTTGAATGGCCTCATCTGCTGCAAACTGATAGAGGAGATGGTGGGATTTCATTAAATCACCGAATCCCAGCCTGGTTTGAGTTGGAAGTGACCTTAAAGCTCATTCAGCTCCAACCTCTGCCATGGACAGGGACACCTTCCATAGAGCAGCTTGCTCCAAGCCCTGTGTCCAACCTGGCCTTGAGCACTGCAGA
>JASSUY010030312.1:0-16503 GCA_032466535.1 Forpus xanthops
CTCAGCACCCTCACAGGGAAGAGCTTCTGCCCAAGAGCTCATCTCAGTCTCCCCTCTGCCAGGTTAAAGCCATTCCCCTTGGCCTGTCCTTACAGGCCCTTTTCCATAGCATCTCTCCAGGTTTCTTGTAGCCCCTTTAGGCACTGGAGCTGCTCTAAGATCTCTCTTTAAGGAGCCTTCTCTTCTCCAGGCTGACCCAGCCCAGCTCTCAGCCTTTCTTCAAAGCAGAGATGCTTGAAATGAGCTAAATTGAAGTTTAGTATGTGAGCTCCCCAGGCAGCAGCTTAGTTTGAGGCCAATTCCCTTCCATAGCCTGTGGCATCAGAACAAAATAGGTGCAGAGTAATTGCCTTTTGCCTGCTCCATCCTGATAATAGGATTCTTCAAGGTCACGTGTGATGGAGATTTGGCCTGTTCTCTGGCACGTGACACATGGGGCTGCCCCACAGGGCAGATCCTGGCCAGCATCACTGGTGCTCTGGGGGGTCCACCTTGCATTGAACTACAGCTCTGCCTGTGTCTCTTCAGCACAGGGTGTTTCACCACTTGTTGCTCAGCTTGTTTGCCCTGAGCACTGCCTGACCCCCTCCCTGTCAGCCACATCAGCCTCGTGAGCACTGATGGGTCCCCAGCTCCTGACTGTGAGGTTTTATGCGTCTGTGGTGTCTCTCCCTTGTGCCCAGGACTGTGGGGAAGTCCAATGAAGCTCTGCAGCCACTCTGGGGATGGAGGGATCTGGGGGCTGAGACCATGCCAGGAGTCCTGGTCTCGGGCCCCATGCAGGTTCTGTGTCTCTATGTGACTCCTGGAAGCAAGCCTGCGGGCATGGGCAGGCACAGGCAGTCCCCAGGAGCTACATTCGTCAGGATAAGGACATTTCCTACTTCTACAATGCAAAATGAGTCTGAAGTGTAAGAGAACAGCGTGGACAGAGCAGAGAGAGCCAGCGGGGCCGTGCCCCTGTTTTGCCACTGCCCTGCCCGGTGGCCTTTGGCTGCTGCTTCTCTTCCCAGTGACCCATTTCATGTCAGGAGCCCACATTTCACACAGAGGAGACAGGAACAGCTCTCTGGCTCTTGTGTTTAAAGCCTTGTTGCAATTAGAAACTTCCCTCTGTTCAACGGTGGTATATTTAAATTAAGAGATGCCAATGGTTGAGCATCTTTGTCCCTTGCAATAGGATCAAACCCCAAAATCATGTATCTAATAATATGAGGAGCAGGAGGACAATCGGGAGTTAAAAACGGTCCTTTGGTCTTTTGGTGCTTTAAATCCGAGTGATCTTATTGTGTGTGTTTGTGCACAGGGCTTTTGCTGTGTGCTGCATGTGCCTGCGGAGCTGAATGTGTTTGCAGATGTAGTTAAGGAAAATTGATCCCGATCTATTTTTAAGGTGAAGTGTGTGTGGTGGGTAGGAGGTGAGGAGGTGGAAGGAAAGCTAAATATTCACGTAGCTGCGCTCTGTGTTTGAGAGCATCATCTAATACCGCCAGGCTCGTGGCAGCGAGGTGAGGGCGAGGAGCTGCGCTGGAGCCCACCCCTCGGGCACGGCGGGACCGGCAGGAGCAGGGCTGTCGCTTTAAGCTTCATCCCGCACCCATCGGCTCACCGGGGCTGCCGACGTTCCCATGGCTGCGCGCTCCGCATAAATCCCCGCGCCGGGAGCCGAGCGGAGCCGGGCAGAGCCCGCGGAGCAGCGGAGCGGCAGCTCCGGAGCATCCGAGCGGCAGCAGCGCATCGCCAGGCTCTGCCCTGCGAGCTGCGGGCATCCTGGCTCACGGACGGGGAAACGTGGAGCCCGGGGAGGAGCTGGCTGCCGGCTCGGTGAGTAAAACACGCGTCTGTTTGTGTTTCCCTCCATCCTCTGCAATGAGAGCCTACACCCGGAGTAGAAGGAGGAGGTAGAGAGACAGAGAGGGGTTTACTCAGGCCAGGGCTGGGGCATCGCCTGTGTGTGCTTGGGGGGGGTTAAGTTTTCAGGGGCTTCATTTTGAACTCGTATATTTTGTCAACTTTCTGGGGAGCGGATGCCAGCAGTGCACGGGTGGCTCGGGGTCTGCTGCTGCCCTATAGGACAGGGAGGGTGGATGGTGGTTCCCTGTGCCTGGCCATGCTTCATGGGGCAGGACGGGGTGTCCAGCCCTGCCTGAGGCACCTGAGGATTGGCACTGATCAGGAAGTGCTGTCCTCAGCAAAGACTGGGCAAGCCTCAGAGCTTTGCTGACTGAAGGTGACTGTCTCAAGGAAGGGAGAGTCCAGCAGAGGTGTTGATGGTCAGGGGCAGGGACAGTCCCACTGCTGAGCCCGGTGTTGATGGTCAGGGACCAGGACAGCCCCACTGCTGAGCCCGGTGTTGATGGTCAGGGGCAGGGACAGTCCCACTGCTGAGCCCGGTGTTGATGGTCAGGGACCAGGAGAGCCCCACTGCTGAGCCCGGTGTTGATGGTCAGGGGCAGGGACAGCCCCACTGCTGAGCCCGGTGTTGATGGTCAGGGGCAGGGACAGCCCCACTGCTGAGCCCGGTGTTGGTGCTTCAGATGTTTCACCTCCCGGTAAAACAGGCTGCAGCTTTGGCCGGGGATCTGCTTCCATTCCTCTCCTCCAGCCCCACTGTGCCTCCCGGGAGCCTCTCCCCAATCCTTCCCTCCAATGCCTTTCTCCGGTGAAGCAGTGAGGTGGGGACATCAGTTCAGTGCCTGATGGACCTGCGAGGTGAGGGCTTGGGGCTGTGGCCATGCTGGTGGTGCTGGTCCCCACAGCGGGTTCCCCTGGGGTGAGGTTTTGGGGTAATGCAGGGATAAAGAGCCACGTGCAGGGGACAAGCAGGGAGTGGAGCAGCCTGGGATGAAGCACTCCCAGCACTGGAAGCACCAGCACCACCACAGCCCTACTCCTGCCTGGTGGTTTTGATGCCTTGGAAAGAGAGGAGATGAGCAGTTGTGATGTGTCTGGTTTACAGAGGGAGAGGCAGATAAGGCATGTACATGTGTTGGAATGAGTATCTTCCAGCCTGGGCAGGTAAGCAGCTGCTGGAACAAGGGATGCTATTTCCAAGCACTGTCTGTGGTTGAGAGCTCAGTCCTGGAGACCTGGTTCTGTCCCAGCTCTGTCACCATGGGACTTGCTGGAGTCACTTCACCTCCGGGCTGTCTCCTCCCTGCAATAAGGTGAGGAGGAGGAATCGCATGGACACATTTAAATGCCAAGGTTTAAATGCCCCTCCCTCTTGGAGAGGTGAGGGTAAGGACGGTTACCACTGAGCCTGCGGCTGTCCCTGACCCACACACACACTGGAGCAGGACTGCCTTCGAGCAGCAGCTCCTGAGCTGGATGTGCTGTGCCAGACCCACCGGGGTCCACTGCTCACAGGTAGGGCAATGCTGACCCCTCGGAAGGCTGGGCAGAGCTGGGGGAGAAACCCTTGAGGAGCTGTATTGGGGCAGGAGGGGGACCAAAGGCAGACATGGGGACCGCAGCTGGGAGGGGAGAAGCTGATCTGTCGGAGGAGCAAGGTTTGGTGCTTTAGGTAGCTCATGAGAGCACCTGCAGTTGGGTTTGGTGGGTGAAGCTCCCTTGGAAGGGGATGCTTCACCACCCGTGGTGCATCAGGTGCTTGTGGCACGTGGCAGGTGTGCATGGCTCTGCCAGTGCAGAAATCCTGTGCCGTGGTCCTTGGGGACCTCTGGAGCCCTGTCCCATAGCAGCCTGGGAGCGTGCTGCTGCGTGGCTGTGAGCAGAGGGGCGTTTGGTGGGGCTCAGCGGTGGTTGGTGAGCTGCATCCCACCCCAACTGATGCTGCTTCCCACCTGCCAGGGCTGATATTAAACCTGAGGAAGCTGCGGGTGAAGCCACCATTGCCAGAGCTGCTCATGGAGGGCACTTACAACAGCAGGAGCTGGTGTGCAGTGGGGGAATGCAGCCAGGGCTGCTCGGGTGCCAAAAGGAGGCTGAGCACAGGGAGCAGTGTCGTGGAGCAGAAAGCCCAAACTGCGGTGCCAACGGCATTGTCCTGCTCCACACCCCACTGTGTGTGTGTGGGGCTGGGCACGAGGGTCCTCCTCATCTGCCTGCCAGGGACCTCAGGCATGGGAGCACCTTTGAGATCAGCATGGAAATAACCAGCACATCCTCTGTGGGCCCTGGGATAGGGCTCAGCAGCAGGAACGTGTCAGAGGAGCTCTCTGCAGACCCGGTGGGCAGCGGTAGAAACCCCGTGGGGTTGTGGCTTCAGCTGTTGGGAGCTGGGAAATGGTTTATTTCTTGCAATGACACCTTCAACATTTGTTTAATGGTTTTCTGAGCCCGAGTGAACGTGGTCCCCATCGCCTCCTGCTTCTCGCTGCCTTCTCAGCACCCCACATGTGCTTTATACATCCCAAATCCATCCTGTCAGGTTCAGAAGTCTCATCCACAGCAGATAAATGCATGCAAAACCTGCTCCAGGTGCCCGAGTCCTGCTCCCAGGCTGTCCTTAGCCAGGGTGCTCAGCTTTCCATTGAGCCAGCGGCGTCCAGGTGGAAAACGGGAGCAAGCTCTGATGGCCACATGTGGGACCTCTGTGGACATTGTCTGTCCCTGGCCTGCCTGAGGTCAGGGAGCAGCAGCTCCACACTTGTCCTTGTCACCCATCCCCAGAGGAGTGTGTCTGTGTTCGCAGGCAGAGCTGCCCCGGGTGATCTCTGCAAAGCCCTGGGTCCCTCTGCCTGGTGCAGATGGGGCTCTTTGCCCCCTCCCATGGTGGTCGGCTGAGCAGAGGACAGTGACAATTAGGGCAGCTGTGGTGCTAGAGGAAGAGGATGGGGGATGAGGCCAGGCACGGGCACCAGCCGTGGGCTGAGAAGTGGTCTCAGGGCTGGAAACCAAAGCTCCGGGTCCCGGGTCCATGGTGACCGGTGGCTGTGCTTGTGCTGTTGCTCAGCCCCATCAGGGGATGCCCTGGCTCTCAGGAAGCCCCTGGACCACCATGGACGTGCCAAGCGCTGGGCAAGCACAGCTCGGTAGCAGATGGAGGGCTCCAGGGTGTGACTGCACATCCATCTGCCCTCCCAGCTCCGTCCTCAGGCTAGGAACAGACTGCGAGGAGGGAGCCGAGAGCTCCGTGCCTGTCATCGCAGGGCACTTCAGTAAGAGAGGGCAGGTCTGGGGCACACCTCGGCTGGAGGGAGCAGCACCCATGGCCCGGGTGGGCACCGCACGAGGCAGCCCTAACGCCAGCCCCGAGGCACCGAGCTGCTGCTCCTGCACCGGCACGCAGCAGCCCCATTGCACCCCACACGTGCTCCGGCTGCTCCTCAGACCCGCTCGGAGCATCCTTCCCTCTCCCAGGCACGGTCGGAGCAGGGATCCTGGTGGAAGGAATCACAGAGGCCCCCATGGGATGCGCCAGGGGAAGGTGGTCAGTGCCGGGAGGAAGCCACGAGGCGGAGGCTCTGACCGAGGAGGCTGCTCCGGGCAGGGCAGAGCTTGACATGGACCGAGGGATGCTCTGGTTTGCTGTGTGGTGCGGGGAAGCTGGAGGGAGGCTCGGTGTGAATGAGGCGCTTCCTGTGCCAGCCCGGAATGTGGGTCACGGAGCTGGGGGAGCTGTGGTTCATCCTCGGTTCAAGCTCAAGCAGGCTTTGATTTCCAAGGTGTAACTGTTGGTGGTTCAGAGGGTCTGAGCCGCTGCTTCAGCAGCAGCTTGGCACATGGGCAGAGTGAGAGGGGCTTTTCCCCTCCCTGCTCAGCTCCCACATTGCTCCTGTTCCTCTCTGCCCCGCTGCTAATTTTGACGCTGCCCTAAATAGAAGCTGAGTGCATCTCATCTGCTTCGCTTTGCATACAGGAAGATTGTTTTCCTTCATTTACTGAATCCAACTTGTGGCTTTAACCCGCTCAGCTCGAGGCTCTCCCCACTGCGGACCTCCCTCAGGGCCTTCGTGTGCCTCTGCCCCAGTGCAGAGCTCTTTGCTGGGGACGGCGCTGGCACCAATCCTGGTAGGGAGGGAGGGCTGCAGTGGGGCTGAGCAGGGGCCTTCACTTCATGAACAGCCAACCCCTGCTGGAGGGTCTGGTGCGTGGGGCTCTCCCTGTGCTCCCCATGGGGATGTGTTGCTCTCACACTGAGCCAGCCCTGCACCAGAACAGAGCTGAGCACTGCCAACTGTGGGAGTTTCTGGTTGGTATCTGTTGGGGTATCCCCTCCAGCACTCAGTGGGAGCAGCTCAGCACCCAGGGACTCATCCTGAGCCCGGCGGGTGCCCTCGTTGCTGTTGATTTTATATCCCAGAGTGGCTCCCTGGGACCATCCGCCCTTCCTGCTGCCCTGGACTCTGGGATGGCTCTCCCAGGGAACAACGGGACACAGCACAGCGCTTCCCAAAGGCTCTGGAGCCCTTCTGCAGCACAACATAAATGAGTCCCTGTCTGGTTCCGGGCGCTTATTTGGGACTCTGTGCAAGAGCTCTTCCCAAACCCTCTCACTTTGTGGTGTTTGGAGCTCGGGGACTGTCAGGGGCTGAGGAGCACCGGGAGGAAGCGCTGTGGCCCACAGAGGTTAAACTGAGGTGGCCCTGTAGGAGCCAGAGTTGGATCGTGCACCGTGAGGAAGAGGGAGCGGTTGTTCCGGAGCCAGGAGGACAAAGGCACCGAGCAGCCGTGGCCCCGCGGGCTCCAGGCTTGGCAAGAGCCACCTCGGAGCAGAGCCGGAGCGGGGCTGGTGCCAGGCGGAGCGCTCGGGCACCGGGAGCTCTCTGCGCTGTTGTGACTCTCTCCTCCTTTGCTGTCTTCCCAGAAAATCAACCGGAGCCCTTCGGAGGAGGAATGCTTCTTTGATCTGTTGAGCAAGTTCCAGAGCAACCGCATGGATGACCAGCGCTGCCCGCTGGAGGAATGCCCATCGGAGGCTGCACAGGCAGCGGCCACACCGGTCCCTGCCCTGGGAGAGCGGATCTGTGAGTACCGCGTTTGCTGTGGGAAGGATGCTGCTCCCCGAGGCCCAGGAGCTGTGGTTTCATTGGGAAGCTTGTGATGTTTTAATGCAGACCTCAGCTCTCTGAACTGAGCAGCTCTTTGGCAAAGTCCATCCTTGGTTAAGGAAGAAACATTCTTATGTTAATGGTTGCTGAGGGAAAGGCCAGAGAATGCGAGCTCAGCTCGGAGAGCAGGAGAGATGCGGAATACACTTGGACTTCCTCAGGACGGACCTTTAGAGAGTGTCACCTGAACACAGCGAGGCTGGCACAGGGACCTGGGCCTCTGCCAGCACTCCAGCAGGAAGGTGCTGAGGGAGCCTTGTGAGGGCCCGGGGAGCCCGCAGGGCTGGCACGGGCTTCCAAACACAGCTCCAAGGGCTGCCAGGTTCCGAGTGTTGCCATGGAGGAAAACTTCTGGGCCTTGTACAGCTCTTGGATGTGGTGCTGATGGGTGCTGTGTAAGAACAGAGGGGACAGAGCGATGCATAAACAACGGGAAGCTCCAGCCCGCAGACTGCTCCTCATAGGGAGAGCAGGGATAAAGTGAGGAAGCGCCTGGTGAGTGGATGGATCAGGAACAGCAGCTCGGGGCTGTGGCTGCACTTCGGGTTTGTGTTTCATCATAGGTGTGAGGCCCTTTGAGCAGGAAATTGTTCAAGTGTGCAGATCACACACCGTCACCACCACACAGGGCTCAAACCCCACACGTGAGCCAGGGATTCATATATCAGATTCACAATGAACCCTGAGCACGGACAGGAGACCCTGACATCCCCTGAGTGGAGCAGGACCTGCGGCCAGAGCCTGCTCCGAGGAGCGGTGCTGAGCAGGGGCCGGGCGGCAGCGAGGGGCAGCTTGGGCTGCTCGGAGGAGGTGAGGTTTGTCCACTGGAATGAGGGTGTGAATGAGCAGCGCCTTTCTGGAGCCATTTGTGACCCCGGAGAGCGGTTGGAGGGGAGAGCTGAGCAGCTCAGGGCTGTTTGAGACGCGGAGCTGTCCGCAGTGTCCGGGCAGGCGCACGCTGCGGGAGCTCTGCTTTGGTCTCTGAGCCTTTTGGACACATCGTGAGGTTTCTGTGTGAGCTGAAGGGGAAGAGGCTCATCCTCGGGTCAGTGCTGAGGCTTTAATGCGTTGTTGGGGCTCTGGAAAGTCCCCGTTGTGCCGGGAGCACCCTGTGCTCTGTGCTCCTATGGCTTTCCTGTCCCCAGCACAGGGTCTGTTGTCTGGGAGCTGCCAACAGTTCCTTCCATTGAGCGCTGCCCAAGAGGCGTTTCCAGGACTCACTTTGCCCCAGAGTCTGTGCTGTGTTTGAAGCCCCCCCTTTGCCCCTGGTGCTTGAAGAGCACCCCTTGTGCTCACCCTTTGTGTGGGGCAGCTCTGGGGCTGCAGCCCAAGGGAAAGGCAGTGAGCGGCTGTTGTGGGATGGGGCAGTGGGGTTTGCTCCTCATAACACTGATGCTTTGAGGCCATGTCACAGGCACTGGGATTGTTCCCGCTCTCTGTGCAGGGTGGAAGATGCAGTGTCCTGCCCGGCTCAGCCCCTGTCCCTTAGCCCGGGTGGCAGAGCAGTGTTTTGGTGATGAGGATTTGGGTGGCGTGCGGAGCACTGACCCTGCCCTGTGCTCCTCTCCCCCTCCAGCACAGTCCTCCCTGATGGCATCGCCGCAGACGGAGGAGTTCTTTGACCTCATTGCCAGCTCCCAGAGCCGGCGCTTGGACGACCAACGCGCCAACGTGGGCAACCTGCCGGGGCTGCGGATAACACAGAACAACCTGGGGCACCTGCGCGTGGAGGGGGACGCCCAGGAGCCCGGGGACGAGTTCTTCAACATGCTCATCAAGTGCCAGGTACGGGCACAGGACGGGCACACTGGGGGTGGGCCTGAGGTCAAGGGGGCACCCGTTTCTCCCGCACAGCAAAGTCCACCCCTGACCCCCACCCCATGCACCCGGCTGTGCCTCCAGGCCCTTTCCCCCTTCTGAGGGCACTGCTCGGGCACCGCTCCACATGGGGTGGCTGTCAGCAGAAGCCCCTCTGCGCGGTGCCCACAGGGGTTGGCTCTTCCCCCAAGCTCCACATCCCCGGCCATGACCGTGTGCCCTGGACACCAGCCCCAACCTTCACCTCCACGGCAGCACTGTCCTGCCACCGCCGCATCCTAACGCCCGCTCTCCCCGCAGTCCGCCAGGATCGATGACCAGCGCTGTGCCCCCCCCGACTCCATCCCCCGGGGACCCACCATGCCCGACGAAGACTTCTTCAGCCTGATCCAGCGTGTCCAGGCCAAGCGCATGGATGAGCAGCGCGTGGATCTGGCCTTGGCGCAGGAGGCAGCGGAGGAGCGGCAGCGCTCTGGTTCCAGCTAAGAGCTGGGCCTGGGCTTCGGGGGCTGCTTTGGTTTCATTTTGGTCCTCATAAAGAAGCGTGGGGGGGTTCAAACCCAGGCTCCTGCACGGCCACAGACTGTCCTGGACTGCAGCCCCACCAGGGCCGTGCTGCTCTCAGAGGTGTAAGAGGCTCAGTGGATGGGGGACAGTTTTTAAACAAGGGGTTTTATGGGACACTTGGACACAGTAACACCAGGCACAGCACATGGGACGCAGCCGTGGAGGCTCTGTGTGCATCACCTGAAGTCCCAGGACCTTGTGCTGGCGGTCGAAGGAGGAGCCCAGCGCAGGGGTTCGCTGCAGCCTCCATCTCCTTATTTCCACACTTTTAATAGGGGAAGGGAGAAGCACCTTCTCCAGTTTGAAGCCTTCGTGTCTTGCCTGCGTCACGAACTGCTCCGGGTTCTTCCTTGGAACATCTTGCTCAGCTCTGTTCCTTCTACAGGAGGAAATAAGCCCAAGTGAGGGGTCCCAAGAACCCTTTTAAGCCTCCCCCCGCCACGGCTGCAGGCACGGTCACAGGTTTGCTGAGGACTCTGCACTGAGCCCTGCCCAGCCCTCTGCCTCCCCTGCCTGCTCCTGCTGTGCCCGAGCCAGGCCCTGCTCACCTCCACAGGAAGGGAACAGCCCCACGGGCAGGGCCTGGGAAGGGGCAGGAGGGCTCTGCCCATCGGTTCGGGGCACACGGGGGCACCTCCTGGCTGCTGGCACCACTGAGACGGGGCTCATTCAGGACAGCCCCATGTGCAGGTGTGCCCAGGGTAAAAGCCTGCACTCAGCAGTGACCGGCAGCAGAAGCCAGCGAAGCTTTCTGGCCCTGGCTTGGCAGGAGGGGAGGCAGAACCACCCCTTCCTCCCTCCGTGTCCCACAGCAGGCAGGGGTAATGGCCTGTTCCCCCCAGACCAGCACGGAGCCTCTCCCGGACCCTGCAGAGCTTCTCTGCGGTTCTGACTCCAATGAACGGAGCCTCAAGAGAGCTCCAGACTTGGGTGCTGGCTGCGAAGTCAGTTCCACCCCACACACAACTGCCAGAGTCCACATTTACTTCCCTTCCTTCCCCTTTCCGAACAGTTGGAGAAGCCCAGTGAGGAGGGGAGCAGGGACCTCACTTCAGGACGTGGAGTATTGTCTTTCCTCTTCACCAGCTTGGACTTCAGCAGCTCCAGCACCGAGTTCTGCCCAAGCAGAGCTGCTCCTGCAGAGAACAAATCAGCACTTTCTATTTGCAATGTGTTTGATGGAGACATCTCCCACCAGCAGCAGAACTTCCGGCCTGCACTGCCCATGGAGCTGCTGCCCGGGAGCTCGGAGCAGGGGTGGGATGTGCTCAGCCCCAGCCCTGGGTTGTGTCTGGGAGAGGACCACGGCGCTGACGTGCCCGGCTGCAGCAGGGGCCTGTGCAGCTCCCAGCCGGGCGCTGACCTGGAACTGCCCACGAGGCTTCCTGAGGTGTTGATTATTTGCCATATACTTGAATGTATGAGCTTATTTATTTTTTACATGTGCATTTGCTAATGTCATTTTAATGGGGAATTTCCTCCCCACGGTACTTCCTTTTCTTTTCTAAAAAATAACCTGCCAAATGAATTAATATATTAGAAACAAATAAAGCTCAAGGGGAGGGGTTGTGCTCAATAAATATTTGTGTCTAAGCTTCAATGGCCAACTCAGGTTTCATTATTTCTGGGCCTGCAGAGAGGGAATGGGGCTGGGGTGGGTGGTGGGCGCTGGCGGCAGATGTCACCGTGGGGAAGGGCTAAGAAGGGTGTCAGCACCCACCTGCACATCCCTTCATGTGAAGAACACAGCCTGTTCCCTGCCCGGCTGTGGAGGGAGCACACAAAGCCCTCAGCATTCCCTTACCCAGAGCAACAGCCCAAGCCCAGGAGTCACCAGGCCAGCAGAGCAGACCAAGGCCGGCTTTCCTTGGCCGCTTCAGCCCTCCAGGCTCTAGGAATGTGGTCGAGCTTCTCCCTTCAGGCTCAGCTCTGTCTCGGTGCCCTTTCGGAGCTTGGACCAAGACCTGTGTCTTGCTTCCCCAGGGCAGCTCAGCCCTTAGCAAAGGCAGTGACGGAGCAGCAGGCAGCAGCACAGCTCCATCACAGTGGAGTGAGCAGGTCCTTGGGATGCGCCAGGAAGTGGGTCCGGGAGCAGCGGTTTTGGATCCTCAGCCCTGTGGGGATAAAACCAAGTCACAGCTGCTCCTCTCACATCCAGTACCTGGCGCTGCCCAAGTCCTGACCAAGGATTAATGAAGAGCCACCAGCTCCTTCTCATCAGATGCCAGGACCTCTGGGAGTCAGTGCGTGACCTGGGGACAGAACCATGTCCCCAGCACAGAGGACAGAGGCTGAGCGTCCCCAGACCAAATCCCACACCAGCCCTCCCCTCTCACACACTGCCAAGGCATCCACAGAGGGATGAGCTCTCCCATGCTGACATCACCCTGAGAGGTGTGGGACTGTCGGAGCCCACCCAGCGCTGCACGGCCGCCTCACTGCAGCTCCAAAGCGCGAGTTCCACAGCGCAGGGCTGGAGGTGAAGAGGAGCTCAAAATCCAGCAGATTCCAGCAGGAAAAAGCTCCTGCTCCCTGGTACACAGCTGTTCCCAGGCCCCAAGGGGCACTGTGATACATGGCTGATGTCAGGCTGTGGGGCTCTGTATTGCTCATCTGCCAAGACACGTCAGGGCTGAGTCCCTGCACTCCCCTCAGCCCTCCCCAGAGCCTCATGCTGCTGCTTCAGCCACTGCTGAGCTCCATTTCACTGGCGGGGCTCAGCCTGCAGGACACTGGCCCAGAGCATCCAGGCACTGTAAATTCCAGGCTGGAGCTGGACAGCTTCCGGCAGTTCCCTAGAGCAATCTGCTGGGATCTGCTAGGCCTGGACACAGCCATGGGCTAAGTTACCCCTGCATGGCTCTGCAGTAAGCCCAGCCCGGGGCCCTGCAGGACCTGGGGGCCCATAACGTGCCTATATGAGACCCTGTGCAGGCAGCACAACTTAGTGCTGATTCACTTCAGAGCCTCCAGCACCCCTCCTCACTGCACTGACGCTACAGGAGAAGACAGACACGTACCTGCCCCATCGCTGTCAGCGAGGCAGCAAATCCCTGGAGCAGCTCCCACGTGGATCCTCAGTGCAGCTGAGTCCCCGCAGCACACAGCATGGCAGGTCATTGCTGTGGGCTCTGTGCAGGGCAACAGGGTCCTGGCAGCAGAAAGCAGAGGGGGTTATGTCAGACAGCCCCACATAGATGGTCTGCAGCCGTTGTGTCTGTCCCCCCCCCAGCCTGGGCCTGGCACAGGCCTGCCCTCAGCAAGTCCCACTGAGCCCCCATCACACCCACCTTCACCAAACACCACTGCCTGCAGGGCCTGGGCCACACCAGTTACCACCAGTAGCCCGATTAACTCTGGGTCTGGCTGCACTGCAAGAGGAGGGAAGGTGTGCTCAGAGGCAGAAAGCAAGAGGCAAAGGATTTGGTACTTACAGAAAAGCCCTTGTGGGACAGGATTCCGGCTCCATCCCTCAGCAGCCACCAAAATGCTTCAAGGAACCTGCAAACACTTCATGTTTGCTGCCCACCCTGTGGAGGTCACTCTGTCCCTTTGAAATCACCTCCTTCCATGCCGCAAAGACTCACCTGGTGGATTTCACCATCAGCCTCCCCCCTGCTCTGCTGCACCAAGCCTTCCTCTTGACTTCTTCCCATCTTGACACAGCTCCACGCCAGCAGAAGGGCTCCTCTTCTCTCTGCTCCCTACAGCCCGGTCTGCTCCGAACCAAAGTGAGCTTGCCCAGGGCCTCTTCCAGACCAGACCCGCTTCCCCGCAACACAAAACCCACTTCAGAAGGCAGCACAAGTCTTTTACCTGCAACCTATGAGCCCCAAATCCTTCTGTGCTCTATGCAAACTCCCTCACACAACTGCAGCCCTCCAGCTGAAAGCCCATGAGCAGCACTGACACAGCAAAACCTATCCCACCTTTCCAAAGCTGAGGCACAGGACCAGGTCAGAAAGGTGGGATAACAGTGTCAAAAGGTCAGGTTGTAAATTAACTGTCTCCAAGGCAGCCCTGCTCCTGCTGCCCCCAGCAAACCATCAGCACAATGGAGACACACTGCTGATCTTCAGGGAAAAGGTAATAAAATACCCCCTGCCAGCAGACAGCGATCACACACAGTGAGCGGGGAGCCCAGCCCTGAGCCAAGGTGCTGTTCAACTCATCCAGCACCAAGTTGTTCCAGAGCTCTGTCTCACCAGGATCTGAGCACACACGGGTATCTGACGGATGAAGTTCCTGCCCTCAGCACTGTTTGAGCACCCTGAACTTCCATACAATGGGAACACAACTGATCCTATAATGCAACACACATGAAACTACCAGGAACACCTCAAATGAAGTAAAGCCATTAACACCTGCAATGCCCTCACTGAATCCTTGGCTTATTAAGGACCATGAGCACCTGGATGTGCTTGGCTGAAAGAACAGGGTTTGTTCAGCTCAGAGACGCAGAGGCCATGAGGGATTTTCCTGCTGGAATAGCTTTTGATGAGGGCAGAGAGAACAGAGACAGGGTTTGGTGCAAGCCAAACCACAGGAGTCCAAAGAGGCTGCGGGATCTGTATCCTCAGAGACACCTAGGACAAGACCCTGAGCATCCTCCTCAGTACAGCGGGGCTGGCCTAGAAACCTCCAGAGGTCACTTCCAGCTGGAATTATTCTTTGATTGCAAGTTTAAAACCATAGAAAGCAGCTACTTCACTGTGCTTCATGCTAATGGCCTCAAGAGCAGCTAAACTTTGATGCAGGCAGAGGAAGGAAAGCACAGTGTGCTCACCTCCTGCCTGATTCATCGCTGAGTGCTACATGCTGCTGAGCTCCTACATTCATTTATCAGTGTTACTTTTTCTTCTGGTTTATACATGCAGCAGCAGTGTTAATAAGCTCAATACCTGTCAAGTGACTCTTCAGACAACTTTCTGGGTGCTCTACTTATCTCCAACGTGCCTCAGGAAACATTAATCTTGCCTTCACGCCCATCCTCCCCCTCAGCAACACAGAATTGCATAACCCAGCACTGGGGCTGCTCATCACCAAGTGGGATCCTGGAGCATGGGGCAGCAGAGCAGAGCTCTGGAGGATGGGAAGGGAAGGAGAAAGCACCAGGCACTGATGTGAGCCTCCCACGGGGTCAGCCTGGCTTTGTCAGCACACTCAGGGTTGGGCCCATCTCCTCAGGTGGTATCAATTGTCTCTTCTGCTCAGCAGCTCTGCAGCACACCTGGGCAAGGCCAGGAGCCATGGCTGAAGCCTCCAGCCCCAGGTGCACCTCCTTAGGCTAAAACACTCAAAGAGGCTCCCTTCTCAGCAGGGCATAAAGCTCCAGCCTCTGCTGAAGCACCAAGCTTGACTGAAATCAGCAGAACAAGTACCAGGGCAAACATGCAGACTCCATCTCAAAGGCAAAACTGTACGAGACACACAATAAAGACAGACCAATACCCCAGTTTATTGAACCACTGAAATCAAGGAATGAAGGCTAACAGTCTCTCTTGCCATCAGCAGAGCACACAGGTCCCATTTGTCAGGTGTGCCCCTTGCTGCCAATCTTGGGGGGTGCTTCCCCTCCTTCTCCCTCTGTGGGCTCCCCTCTGGACCCAGTCTCTGCCGAGCTCTCCAGGAGCAGCTCCAGGGCTTCCTCACCAGCCACACGTCTCACCCGCTCCCCTTTGGCTGCCAGGATCTCCTCGATATTCCTGAACAGCGATTTGAGAACCAAAAGTGACTCCACAGCAAAGGCTGAGCACAGGAGCCAGGCACAGGCCCACCCCTCCACACTTTGGTGGCTCTCCATGAAGAGTCTGGGAACCAGAGCAAACCACCCAAACCCTCGGGGTTGTTTTAATCCATCAGGATCAGTGACTTAGCGATGACAGCTAAACAGAAATTCTTAAAGGCATCTCAGGGAGTTATCATGGAAATCTAACAGCATGTCTGGAACATTTAGCCAGGGAAACCTGGCAGTGATGTGATGAAGCCTGAGGAGGAGCAGAGTCCCATACACAGTAATTCACCTACTGGCACCAACAAAGTGCCTGTGTACCACACAGCTGCTGGTGCAGCTTTACACAGCAGTAGAGGGGTTGGAACGGGATTTTTAGGTTCCTTTCCAACCCAAACCACTCCAGGATTCTACCTGGATCATCAATAGTGATGGTGAAGATTACAGAACCAAGAGATTACAGAACCCAGTTTGAGAAACTGACACAGAATGGAACCACCCAACAAACCCTTTGGTTTGCTCTGCCCACGTTTTGGAAGCACCAACCCAAGCGGGTGTCAGCTGAGGGCCGTGGTCAGGGCCTGGCAGTCCCTTCCCTCACCGGACACCGCACACCTACCGCTTCCCCTCCAGGTCGGAGAACCAGCCCAGGTTGTCAGCTATGACATGGTGGCTCCCGCAGCCCGGGCACGTCACGATCACCACGCCGTTATGGTAGGCCAGCTTGGAAATGGTTTTGGCCGATCGGGTCTGGCAGACCTGCAAAGCAAACAGAATGTGGCTGTGAGCACCGAACAGCGGCTCCTGGGCCTCTGCGAGAAAAACACTTCATTCACCTCACTAAAAGGTGTCTTGCCCCCTCGCTGTTACAAGGCGATGCTGTGCAGCTCTGTGCTGACAGGTCACCATGCATGGGGCACTTCTCCTCTAGAAATGCCTTTTACCTTGCACGGACGCGGACCTGGCCGCGCACACATGGCCACAGCCCTGACCCCGGGCCCGGTCCCTCACACAGTCACCCGGTCGCGCACACATGTACCCAGTCCCTCACACACAGACGAGGCCCTCACACACTCACCCGGTCCCTCACACACAGACGAGGCCCTCACACACTCACCCGATCCCTCACACACTCACCCGGTCCCTCACACACAGACAAGGCCCTCACACACTCACCCGGTCCCTCACACACGGACAAGGCCCTCACACACACCCCCGGTCCCTCACACACTCACTTGATCCCTCACACACACACCTGATCCCTCACACACACCCTCGGTCCCTCACACACTCACCCGGTCCCTCACACACACACCCGGTCCCTCACACACACACCCGGTCCCTCACACACACACCCGGTCCCTCACACAC
>JASSUY010030312.1:16764-48814 GCA_032466535.1 Forpus xanthops
TGCCGCGCGCTGCATGGCGCTGGCGCACGCGCGCGCAGGGGGCGGGCTCTGAGGCGGTGGCGGCCATGATGGGTAATGGCGGCGGCCATGATGAGTAATGGCGGCGGCCATGTTGGCTAGTTGGAGGTGGCCATGTCGGCTAGTGGAAGCGGCCATGTTGGCTAGTAGAGACAGCCATGGCGGGTGAGGGCCGGGGCCGCGCTGGGAACAGTGCCCGTCCAAGGCTTCAGTGGCAGAGCAGCGCGGCCCAGCCCCGCGAGGATAAAGCAGCCTGGGCTTTGAGCGCACAGAGCGCTCATCACGGTTACTTGTGCACCGCACGCATCTGCCATCACTGCAGTGCCTGGAGAGAGGTCACAGCATCATTGGGGTTGGAAGGGACAAGTGGAGAGCACCCAGTGCAAGCCCCTGCCAAGGCACGGGCACCAGGACAGGTTACACAGGAGCGTGTTGGGGTGGGCTCAGCATGGCTCCACAGAGGGAAATGGACCTCAGCCCTAACAACCACTGCTACAGACATTACATTCCATACATGTGAGTTTATGGGGGTTAAAATGCAGCAAGCTGTGGGCACAGACCCCGACCCCATGCAGCCCCATGCCGGTTCCTCCGCCCTCAGGAGCCCTCAGTGTCGGTGTTGTCGCTGCCCGTGGTGTTCTCCCAGTCAGCCTCGTGGTGCCGGGCCTTGGGTGCCCTTCGCAGCGCTCTCTTTCTGAAAGAGGTTCAGGTTTAGAAGAGGTTTTCTGTAACCAAGTGGTGTTTGCGTGCATTGGGAGCTCAGCCTGTGCCAACACACCCAGTGCTGCCCGAACGCGAGGGTCTGCGCTCACACCCCACGGCTCTGCCTGGTGCACAGGCACAGAATAGGTCTAAAGTGATGGAGATGTTCTTACACTTGTGTGGGGTAGGGCTGATGTTCAGCTGAAGAAGCCAAGAAGCCTTATACAAAGCCCCTCCTTTAATAAAAACTGTTCTCAACAGCCATTAGGAGCACACCTTTAGCTAAAACTAGCACTAAGATTCCTGTTTTACAAGGTTTTCATTGCCCTCATGCTCCGGAACAGCAGTGATCAGTGAAGACATCAAGGGATAGGAGAACAGGCCTCCAACCAAGAGCGTCTGAAGGGGTCAGAAGGTGGGTGTCTGCCCTCGTTCACTGTCATGGAGCTTGGTCTTCACTGCCAGCAGTCTGTCAGACAGTGAGTGTCAGACCTTTACTCGCATGGGAAGGTATCTATCGTTATTAAACTTGCACTTCTTTGGAAACCATCTGCACGGGCCGGAACAAACACAATCACTGCTACCTTGGCTACCTGTGGTACTAAAACAGGAGTCTCAAGCAGTTCAGCTAAAAGCCCGAGCCTCTAAAGACAAGATCTGTGATAAATTTACACCCTCTGTGAGTCAAGCTTGAGGACAGGGGATGGATAGAAAAGAGAAAACACGTACAACCAGCTGATCAGCTAAATCACATAGGTATGGCTAAGTTAGTCCTGCTTACTGAAGTCCAGACCTTTGATAACGCTCAAAGCAGTCCTTCATCCTCCTCCGCTCCTTTTCTGCCAGTTCCTCGTTGGCTAAAAAACACTCCTTGAGCTGGAAAAAATCCAAACAAAGATGACCTGGATCCCTCTGAAGATCAGGTCAGTGTCAGCACCAAGCAGTGCAAACTTGGTCCACAAAGGTTCCAAGGCTGAGGTACTGCTGCTGGTCCTTGCACCCAGAGGAGCCTGGTCATTTCTCCTCTGCAACTTGTTTGTGCAATTAATCATTTTACATTTAATGAAGGAGGAAAGAAACTGGAATCTCTGCTGTCAGATGTCCAAGAAGAGCTGTACACTACCAACCCCCTCCTCCAGGAAAGCAGCCCACTGCATACAACTTCCCGCCTCTGCTCAGTCCTGCAGAATGAAGCACAGCCTGTTCATTTCTGGGCTGTCCACTACTGTGTGTGCAGGGTGGCAATACCTCCACTTCACTGTCTTTATTCTCTCCCATTTGTAAGTTTGGGATTCTGTTTCCTGTACCAACAGCAATACTGTGGCAATTAAACTGGAAAACATCCACACCCAGAGATGAAGGCCAGAAAGTGATCACAAGTTGTTAGACACAGATGGAGAAATAACCACCATAAGTGTTCTGCTGTGGAGAGCTCACCCTTTCTGGAGGGTGTATTTTGCACAAAGTACTCAGGCTTTGGAAAAGCAGTTTCTGCTTCTCAAAGCTGCTAAATCTATCATTAACCAGAGCAGTAAAGGTCACAAACCCCAGCTGTAGTAAAGAAGAGCCCACAAAAGTTCTCTTACACTTGGTGACTTTGGAGGCAGGCTGCTCTCTTGAGGGCTAAATTGCTGGGTTTGTCCTTCAGGGCAGCCTTCTAAGGGATGGAAAATCACAGGTTTAGTCACAGTTGCCATTATGAAGCAACTTCTCCCTCCACCAGTTCATCAAACAGCAATAGCTGTAACCCCATAGCACTATGCAGAGTTTAACAGCAGAACTGAAACCAAGCTGCAAAAATTCAGGATTCAGGCACTTCTCATTTCATTTGAACCCTCAGTCTTGCTCAGGATGATGGAGTTCCCCACCAGGTTCAGAAAGGGACAGCAGCTTTCTGGTTTCTGTGTATGCAGGAGCAAAATGAACCTTTGCAAAGCAGCACTTCTGCTCAGCATCACCAAAAAAATAATCATATTAGACATCAGCACAAGTAATCATGTTAATCATTATTTTCACCATAACTGGTCCTTGCTCCCCAACAACACAGTTGTGTATATCAAGGCGCTTCACATCAGACCACATCCTAGTGAAACACCTGATGGAATGATCAGGTATCCTCATACATGTTTTTGAGCCGAGATAGAACAGTAAAAGGCTTTCTGGATCTGTGTTATTTGGCTTTTGTGAAAAATCTCCCATCTCAATGAATGAAAGGATCATTTGGGTCTCCCAGGAGAGCAAAACAGAAAGCTGCTCTCTACTGTGCCAGTTTCCTTCCTTGCTCAACATGTTTTGAAAGAGATTTTCAAGTTCTTAGAGGAGCCTATTAACTCCTTTCCACACTGCTGAATCATTTCCACTGGGGATGCCACAGAAACAGAGGCAGTGACAGCATTAACTACATGGTTCTGCTTTTGTGAAAACAGCCTGCAACACACAAAAGGGAAGAGGGGAGGAAAAATTCCTGGAGAATGCCACACGGTCCGGCAGAAGCGGCAGGTTTGTTCTGTTCCAGCTCTGCCACAAGTGCAAGAGGACTGGGGCAGGGAGAGCACCCAGGAGCTATCTCTCAAAGGCACCAGGTGATTTTCCTGGACAAATGCAATAGACAGGTTACCTCGAAAAGAAAGGTGCTAGGATGGTCTAATGACAGCACTTTCCCCAGGTCATTCAGCTGTAGCAAAGACCTTTTTAGAGACCATGTAATGAAAAGACAGGCTGTGGAGCTTCTTCTCCAGAAAAAAAACTTTACAAGCATCTCCTGTTTCCAATGTTCTCCCTTTTCTAGGTGAGAAGGGTGGTGGTACAGCAGAATGCCTTGATTTACAGGCACCCATTCTGAGCCATCTCACAGAAGTCTCACTTAGAGTGCCAAGCACACCCCAGTGAGAAGCATCCCTCACAAACCAAGTCCCCAGTCAGATTACCTATTCTTCACTAAAAATAAGACCCAGGAATGGCTTTTCCTGACCCTCTGAAACACAGCACCGTCCTCTCAAGAATTCTACTCTATGCTTCCCCAGAAAAAGCCTTACTTTTAGTTGGTTGTGTGTCTTCATCTAGGTGACCGTGAAGAGTAAGCTGTGGGACAGAAACAAAGCAAGAGCATGAGAAATGTCCCTGATTCTGTCTTACACTGTAGCTAGGAACAGATGGAGGAATGTAAGAAACAGGACACATGTAAAACTGACCTTTCCCCACTACATCAGTGTCAGCAACACAGCAGACTGAGCCAGAAGTCACAGATCTACTCATGGATTTATCCTCCATGAATAGATCTCATTCCTTTGGCCTCATTGATACTTTTGGCCTCCAGAACCATCCCAGAAGTAAAAGGTAAACAAGGCACCATACTCACTTCCTGGGAATCTCTGGAGGAGGTATCATCCAGGTCAGAGGTCTGCAATAAAACCAATGTAAATTAATCATTCCTTATAAGCAAAGAAGTGGCAGTAAGAGAATATACAGGAGACCAAAAGCTCCAGAAAACAGAGAAGTGTGAACTTCCTCCCTCCTGTCTGATCATGTGGAGACAGAACACAAGATACTTCATGAATTAAACCCCCTGCATATCTCATTTAGTTCCAGAAACCTTACACCTTACACCCTGCTCCCAAATGGCTCATACACGTTTAGTCTCTAATCAGACTTCACTCTTTCGTGGTCACTCATTATCTTTGGACATGCTCCTAACACAGAAAGCCTCAGCTTGTACGAGTCCAGCTTATTCATGCAGGAACTAGGGCAAGGTAATAGGAACCACCATGTCTTTATTCTAAACTCAACATTTGCATGGAAATGGTTACCCACACAGCTGAATCTGAACTGGTCAGGGGCAAAGGGCTCCAAGCGGATACACTCTGTCCCCACACTCCCCTTCCCACCCCATCATGCAGATGACAACCCACAGGCATACCGATGTGGGTAGCTCCAGCTGCAGCCTTTTCAGCTTGGCTTCAGTTGCCAGTAACTGGCTCTCCTTTTGGAAGAGCTGCAGCTGCATTTCGTCACAGCGCTCCCCCAGCTCCCGGATCTGCTTGCGGCAAGTGTCCCTCTCGACCAGGTTCTTGGAGTATTGCACATAGAACTGCTCTCGGGTCAGGAGTGCCTGGCATAAGGGACAGTTTGTCATGCCAGGTCACACAGGTACATTCAGGGTTACAGTACCTGCCTGCTTCAAGCAGCAAAGCAGGGATTAGCAGCAGCTCCAAAAGGAATGGACGTTTTATCACCTGGTCCCTTTCTGAAGCCACTTCCTCCATCTGCTTCAAAACAGCTTCAATCCTTTTTTTATACATCTGTGAGTCCTTCTTCAGAGACGTGCACTGTAGTTCAAGCATCTCCTTTTCCTCTGCATACTGTTAAGACAAAGTCATGAGCATCCCGCTTGTGGGCAGAGCCTGAGCTAGACTCTCCCCACTTCTGCTTTGTGCCACCGATTGCTGTGGCCAGACTTCCTCCATGCCATGTCGAAGTTCAGCCAGTTGGAGCAGGGTGAACCAGAAGGTTGGACTGCTGACATGATGGATTTACATGTTCCTGAGCTGCCAGTCATGAGTAAAGCTCCCACCACCCTCCAGGCTGAGGCAGGGACTGCAAACAGTTAATGCCACAGACACTGAATGCTAAAATATTACTGTGCCTTCTTTCCCCAGACTGTAACCCTAGAGTAGGAGCAGTGAGGATTGCTGGTGAGCAGCTCCTCTGCTCCACATTGCAGGTGCTTCACCTGCCTCTCTCACCCACTGCCCCTCAAGCAGGGATTTATTTGCATGGCATCACGTACTTTGTCTTGGAGCATCTCAGCTCGCCGCAGCTCCTTGCGAAGGCTGTAGATGGTGTTCAACAGCTCCCGGCGTTCTTCTAGGGTCTGGCTACAGTCATTCTCCAGAGTCTCCTTGGAGAGGCTCTTCTCCAAGTTCTGCTCCCTGGCAACCTCCTGGACAAAGGCAAATGTGTGATACAGCAACCATCTAACCCCACATTAACTCTGTCCCCACAGCCCCAGATGCTCTATTTCACTTGGGAGAACAAGCTGACCCACACTATCTGTAGGGCAGCCTCATCAATGCACCGGTGCTACAGATAATCACTTCTCAGGAGGCCATATTCAACCACCCCACCAACCTGGAGAGTGTTCTCCAGCTCCTGATTCTTGGCCAAGAGCAACTCCTTCTCCTGCTGGATCTCCCACATCACCTCATGGCTTGGACGCTGCTCTATGGCGTGCTTCAGTTTCATCGTGTGCTTACGCTCCAGTTTGCAGTCATCCTCAGCCTTCATGAGGCTGTGCTTCAAGTGGTCGATCTGCAAGAAGGTTCAGAGATCATCAGTAATGAGGAGAAAATTCTGACCTGCAAAAGCAGTTCTCAGCTCCATTCCCAGAGAAACATGGGGTGAGCTTCTGCCCAGTGCTGTTTCCTCAGAAAGCTTGGTGCTCTGGAGTGCCCTGCCTGTGTGCCAATATATGTGTGTTATTCCTGTACTGCTTTCATGAAAGAGCGTAATCTGGACCGAGGGCAAGACTTAATTCTTCACAGCACAGACTGTAACACATGGGCCTACAGGGCTGAGCTAGGAACCACCATGACATGCCACCCACTAGGGAAGATGCATAGCTCTTTACACTGGACTGGTCCAGATCATCCTGGGCAAAACCAAGTCTGGTTCACAGCACAGCCTTCCAGGGGTCACTTTAAAGGGGAAGCTTGGGAAAAGGCTGACTGACCTCTAGGATCAGGTCCCTGTTCTTCATGAGGGCAGCACTCTTCTCCTCGCTCTGCCTGGCATAGCTCATCGCCAGGCTGTAGTTCTCGTCCTTGCACTTCCGCAGCTCCTTGCTCAGGCTGTCCCTCTCCTCCTTCATCTTCTGTGCCCGCTCCTGGTGCTTGCGGAGCAGACTGTCCCTCATCCACAGCTCTCTGATGGTGTCCTCTTTGGTGTGCAGCCATAGGGTGAGCTCCTGTGCCTTCCGCCGCTCCTCCTGCACCGTGCTCTGCAGCTTCATGATCTCGTTCATAAGGAGCTGGCTCAGGCCTGACTCCCCAGCGGTGTCTGTTTGGGGGGCAAGTGTCAGCCTCTGCTGTCCTGTCTGTCCCCAGACACACACATAGAGCACAGGCTCCCACCCGCCTGCCACTGCAGCTCGGGATCACCACATGCCACACGCAACCATGCAAACCCCAAAGACACATGCGATCAAATTATCCACACTGCTCCCCCCCCTGCTCTGCACCTTCCTACGGCAGTGTCACTGGAGAACAGGCAAAAGGAAGAACTGAACCTTCTGCTCCCTCCTCCACCCTGTGACATTATTGTTGCCAGAACCCTTCTGAAGCACACAGGGAACACTCCTGACTCCACTCACTGGAGCTGAGGAGCAGCCAAAGTGGAGATGAATCCCCCCTTCATGTGCAAACAACACCCAATGAAGAGCTGTTTTTTCAGAACACAGCATTACCTATAATCATAGAGAACACCCTGCTGGGTTCCTTGCCAGTTACTTTCTTATACAGTTGTGGATAATAAAGCTCAAGACTCTCCAGAAATGCCTCAAAGCCTTTGTGTCCCGTTCGCTGCAGAATGTCCAGAAGAACACCTGAAATAATTGCAACAGGATATTCTATGCAGTTATTTATCTCTTTACCTATTTCTAAATTAACAACAAACTGCTTCACTGTCTCCACGTGCAGATTAATGTCCCTGGGATCAAATGCTCCAGCCAACTGCCCAGTAACTAACCAAAAGTAATTTAACTGTAAATGAACTGTTCAAACCTAACCTTTGTACCTAGCTCCTGCTACAGTGGGTGCAAAGAGCAGCTCTCAGAGGAGCGCTTTATAGAACCATAGAATAGTTAGGGTTGGAAAGGACCTTAACATCATCCAGTTCCAACCCCCCTACGGGCAGGGACACCTCCCACTAAACCATGCCACCCAAGGCGATGTCCAACCCGGCCTTGAACACCACCAGCGATGGAGCATTCACAACTTCCCTGGGCAACCCATTGCAGTGCCTCACCACCCTCACAGTAAATAATTTCTTCCTCAGATCCAATCTAAACTTACCCTGTTTAAGTCTGAACCCATTATCCCCTGTCCTATCACTACAGTCCCTCATGAAGAGTCCCTCCCCAGCATCCCTATAGGTCCCCTTCAGATATGGAAGGCTGCTATGAGGTATCCACGCAGCCTTCTCTTCTCCAGGCTGAACAGCCCCAACTCTCTCATCCTATCTTCATAGTTGAGATGCTCCAGTCCCCTGATCATCCATGGAGCCAAAGGCTGCACTTGACTCACCTGCCTTCCGCTTGCGCATGACTAGGCTGGGGTCATTAAGAACTTGCTCCTCATCATCGTGGCTGATCACTTTGCACTGCCGAAGATAAGGTGTTATGCGGGAAGGATCTATCACAGAGATCAGCTTCACCCGGAAGTTCTCCAGGTTATTCCAACATGTCTCATCCTTATCTTCTTCCAGCATGTTGGGGAGTGAGAAGTACGAGCAAGCAATGCAGTCCTGCCTTGAAAAACGTAAGCAAACTCTGAGCAGTGGGGGCAGTGGTGGTGGAACCAAGTATGTCAACAGACTGAGCATGGGAAATTATCTTTTAGACACAGGACTACATCTCCCATGTGGTCTATCGCTCAATGCTTGCAGATCACCTGCAGAACACAGTGATATGCTACAGGAAGAACAGTGTGGTACCACAGACTGGAGGTATCAGCAGCTCTGAGGCTAGTGCCAGGGCTGCTGATATATATGTGAAGGAGAGCTACTGTGAAATACTGAGAAAACAGAAGCCACCAAAGCTTGCTGTCTCCCTCCAACCATGCAAACATCTCCTAGATCTCAGTGCAAAAGGAAAGTCAAACTACTTAGGAGCTGGTCTGCTGGTGATACTCATCAAGAGCCCAACAGAGAAAACTCCAATGAACTCTTGATTCCTAGCAGTGCACCCCAAGAAAGCACTGTCCAGCCTCACTGACTTCATCACGGATTCTCCACATGCTCAGCTACACTTCGAATTAAATCTTCCCATAAACAATACAGGAAGGGTGGAACACAGCACAGGATAACCTGTGCAAACCACAACTTTCCAATTTGGTACTAAGCATTCTCTGAAGAAGTGAAAACATCTTTAAAGTCCTAATTAGCCTCCTTCCTAGAGAAGAGTTCACACTCTTCTTCTCTATCTCCAGCATTTGAGAGATCCCAGTGTTCTGTCCGACCACGCAGTCACTAAACCTAACACCCACAAGACTCTGAAAACCCTTCGCTGTGTTCATCTGCAGTCATACAAAAGCAGGTTTCCTGCATGCTGCTATCCATTTGCACTGAAGGAGAACACACAGCTGATAGGATTCACCCTGTAAACAGAGGTGCAGATTGTGCACCAGGAAAGCAGGAGGTCAGCTGCCTCTCACACCCACCTCAGAGCCCAGCTCTTCAGCTTCAGCAGTTGACGCTCACAACCCCACAGACACACTGAGAGGCCACAGCAGCATTCCTGCTGATGAAGACCACTTCTGTACGTGCGTGTTTGGTGGGAGCTTACTGTGGTGCCCCCCTGCAGCAGCTGTACTCTGAGGTTACTAGCTACCTGCTCCCCAACAAGAGCCTGCTATTTACCACAGGGTCAGAGAAACTACTACTTCTCAGGCTGGAGGTGTGCAGGGAAGCAGATTTCACACACATCACACACTGCATCTCTCTCAAAGGTCATCTCAAATCTTGTTTTTCTGCTTCAACACAAAGAAAGACTACAAACACCTTCAGCACACACTTGTTACATGTCACATTGTCAGCTAACTTCAGTGAGCGGGACTGACTCACAAATACCCTGCCTGACACCACACCAGCCCCACCAGATTACACAAACTGCATTCCCCTGCTGATAAACACCACATCCTTACCTCAGAGCTGTAAAATAGAACTCTTTTCACCTGTCAGTATCAACCATTCTACATTACAGGGACCAACCTGAGCCTGTGCAGTCAAACAGCTTCCTTGTTTCCTCTGCTGGTCTAGCACCACTCATCTGTGTCCTGTCTCAGAAAACTCATCTTGGACGCAGCTTCCCTCTACATTCTGGCTAGAACAAAGATCATTCCAGGAGCAAAACTGGTTTGAGAAAAGAGAAAAGGGGAAACTACTCAGCTATACCCTGAAAAGGGGGAAAGGGAAGAGGGGGGAAGAGATAAAAAGCAGCGAAAGAGGAAGCCAGAATGGGTGATGGGGGAGGAGTGGCACTGCAAGTTGGCAGCGTTACATACACAGTGATTTTAGGTTCATTTTATGGCTTTGTTTTCCAGTCTGTAGCACTGAAGTACCAGCAAGGGTCCAGAAAGTTTCCTTGTGTCACGGTCAGGAAGACTGAGGAGAGTGAAGGTCACAGATTAGTTGATTTCAGGGACAAAATAAGTCACAGAGAAGAAAGAGGCTCTTCAAATGGCCTTTCAGCTGTTCATGTAACATCTTTATACAGGAAAGCAGGTGACAGCAACAATTCTCTCTTGGTTTAGAGTTCAGCTGAAAAGGATGATGTCTATAATGATGCCTCTAATTTTGGATGTCCTTAAGCTTCAAACATAATGATGACAACTCAGTATTTTGAAGGAAAGAGAGTCAAGTCTTGGCAAAGCAAGGAACATAACCCACGATTCCCAAATTACAGGCTGTGGCTCTAACAGTAATTAAAGGAGCAGAGCAGCAAGCAGCATTGTGATGATGTTAAAGCATCAACATCATACCTTTGACTGCCTCCCTGCCTTCCCACAGTCCCAGAACTGTAGCTGCAACAAGAACTCACTAACAGTCTGTTTTAAAGAAGTCTTGAGAACATACACTCTGATACCATGGCAGCATGACACATTTTCCCATTAGCTTCCCACTCTACTCTTTGTTCTGCTTTCTAAGTTTCTGGAGAGTTTCTCCATGTTATCATTAGGAGTGGAGCAGAGATGCTCAGAGTCTTTATGCCTGTGCTTCTTTTTAGGCATTAAATTAGCTTCACACTAGAAAAGACACAGCAGCTCTATTAGCTCTGTCCTTGCTGAAGATAATCAGAATGTCTGTTAAGTGACCAATCCAGTCTCTAGAGTACTTGTGCTACTGTAACAGATCAGTTTAATCCTGAAAAAAGAACAAAACTGGCTGCTTCTAAGTTACACAAAGCTTTTCCACAAGCAGTAGGATTACAAGGACGTCTCCTGAGCAGCACTTGCAAAAGAGAACAATCATTTAGAGCACAGATCACATTTAGTACCAGTGCCTCATGGTAACAGCCCTATGGTGAACAGCACACAGAGCTTTGTGGCAGAGCTCCTGCACATCTGAATTTCCTGCAAGAAGTGTTATCTATACCGGCTTAAGGAAAAGAGAGTACACTGCAAGAGGAAAGACATTTCAACACCATTCCTTTTGCCCCATAATGTCTTGACATCCAATTATAGCAGTATTGGTACCCACTGTCCCGAAGCACCCTCATAAAGAGCTGCAACTCGGTGCTCTGACCTGCCCATGCTCTGGGGAGGCTCAGCAGCGCAGTGGAATGAAGCAGCACTTTCTGCAGCACTACATCTGATGTGCTTTGCCTCAGCTAGCCTCACACCTCTCAGCAAGATACAAATTGCTGGCTTGTGAATGAAAAAACAAGGTTTGAAACGATTTGCTAATGTGTGTACGGGGCAGGCTGTGGAGGAATCAAGACAGAATCCAAGCCTAATTCAACCCTGCAGTTCTAGCCACATGCATATTCATTTTCCACATCCTCCCTGGCTTTCATGCATCTTGCAAGCTTCATTTTTCTCATTAGCAATCACACTCATACCACATCACTAAAAGCACCATTTACCAGAAAAAAAACCCACACAGAATGCATCAGTAATTTTTAAGTGAGAAAAATAAAACATCTGTATTTCAACAAATACTCAAGGCTCATTTTGATACAAAATTAATCTGCTGATTATTCAGCAGTATGCAGCCAGTCAGCTAGGGAGCAAAACCACTGTAACAGCACTAAAAACCCACCCAGTGAACAACGTATTCTGAACATGGATAAACATTCACATAAATAGGGGCTGACACAAAAAGGGAAAAATAACCATAATTGCTGGTTTTCCCAGATCTCCAGCAACCTTCTCCCCAGCATCTAGGGCAGGTGCTAATTTGAAAGAGAACAGAATTGGTCTCTGCTGGAAAGACTTCCTTCAGTTTTTGCACCTTGGCTAAAGAGGCAGGCTTTAGGCAATGGGAAAACCAGTCCAGGCTTTTTCCTCTTTTCCCCAGGTTCATCTTGTCAGGCTGTCGGAAATGTTAAAAGTGAATAGTGCAAAGAGCATCTCCTACTGCCATGTAGGATTGCAGACCTCGTTCAAGTGACTCCTGCAACAAAACACAAACAGCTCCTATCAGTCCCAGCATTTTCATAGGGAATCTGCCCTTCTGGAGTATTTGAAACCATTTATAAAGAATAAACCCGAAGAGCCTCATCTGATAACCACGTGAATCAAACCCTGTTCATGTGCACTCAGTCTGTTTCACCAAAAGCCTCAACAGATGTTCAGACAGCCCACACTTGTACCCTGCGGGTCGGGTCCTGCTATACATGCGCAGGTACAATACCAGAAGGCCATAGCATGGACTAAAAGTCTGCCAAATGCTTGAACTTCATGACTTTTGTATAGAATTTTATCATGCAGACACCAGCTTTACTTCCCCCAAAGCATCAGCCTTAGTCTCTGATCATAGAATTGTGTGTCCTGCAGTAAGAGAAGTCAATCTAATTTCAGTCCTGTCCTAGGGTCATGATTCATTGTCTCACTTTACCACAGACACATGTGTTTCAGGTTCTCTTCTCAGACAAGAAGATTCACTGAGTAGTTACTAACACGTTTCCTTCTCACATCCTCCTCCTCTTCCTGAAGCGGGTGCTTCTCCTGATTTGAGGAGCATTGGCATCAGCTGCATCAGTGCAGGAGTCCAAGGCAGACTGTGCAGCATTCTCTTCAGCTCCCATGCCCTGCAACATAAGCAGAGAGACTGTCACCACCACAAGAAGCAGCATCATCACAACAGAACCCCTTCAGCCATCTTTCCTTTAGGGAGCTCAGCAAGGTTTCCACAGGGACAACAACATCCTAGTATCAATGTCTCAGCAAGCACAAAACACAACAAAGATTTCAGAGTGAAACTTGCAGCCAACGCTGGCGTTTCTTCTTGCTTCAGCTACCAAACTAGAGCAGTTCCTGCTGCAGTTTCTGTCTGGGCACAGCCACTCGTTGCCTGCCACAAGTGATGCTTTAGCTATCACTGCTGGAGCCAGAGTGCCCCAGACAACACAAACTACTCATCTCTCAGAAGTGATACCCTTACCACAGATTTTTCCCTGAAAAGCACCAGGACAACCTGGATACAGTGTTAGTAGCAGGAGTGTGAAGGAGCCTGGTGAGGGATGACACAGGACTGAGGTTGGCAGTAGAGCTATTGGGCAGTGAAGAACTGCTGTGAGTGTTGGACTAACTGCTCACAGTTCAAACTACATTGAATATGGCCCAGACCCAGAAGTCAGAGCCAGAAGAGAAAGATATCTGCTGGCTTTTACTATGGGAAAGCTCCGATTCTTACCTGATTTACTAAATCAACATCTTTGTCTACAGGCTCATCACCAACTGTCCAATCCAACTGTACTCCTCTTAATTCATTCCCCGAACCTTCTTCCTCAGACACTTCCTTCTCACTCTGCCACTCCTCTTCGTCACTTTCTTCATATTGCTTCCTGCTGGCTGACAGAGTCGTTGCCACTTTTGGAGGAGGTAGATTTGCTAGTACAGCTGGGAGTGTGAAGGCTGCTAGGAATCTGGCTTTCAGTAGGAGGTAAGCAGGGTTATCACCGAGTTTCTCCTGCACCAGTTCTCCAATAGCATGCAAATCAACCCCGGTGCCCTCATCCCCTCTGGAGCCAGGAGGCAGAAGAGATGCTGCTTGTTCTTCCAAAGCTGCTTTCTGCAGAAGCAGATTCGCGAGGGCTCTTAAATTGCACAGAAAAGGTGGCAAATAAGGCAGCGTGGTCTGCAGTGATGGTACCTGGACACCCTGTTTCCCACTCAGCCACTCCTTCACCAGCCTCCCGTCTTCAAGGGAAATCAGGCCCAAGTCAACAACAGTCTTTTCTGCCCTGGAAGTGGTTGGCTGGGGTGCATTGTCAGCGTGCTGCACAGCTGGGGGCTTGGAGGCAATAGGTCTGGTTTTCAGTACTTGTGCAGTAGAGTTGCTTAGGGCATTGTTATGAGGAACTGGAACTCCTGGCTGGAGCACAAGCCCTTTCGTGATGATGCCTGGATTGGATGATGATCCAATTGCCATAATGGAATCATGGCTCTTTCCCAAGCTAGTGAGACTTGATACACTTTGGGAATCAGCTCCCTGAGTGCCTGTGGGTTGCTGTGTCTGGGGCAGCAACACAGCATGCAGGGCCGGCGCATCAGACGGAGCAGCAGTCTGAGCTGCAGGGGAGTCCGAAGCCTTGGAGCAGCCCTCTGAACATCCTAGTGTTGCAGGAGGAACACTGGCTGTGGTGCTTCCAGGACTCACTGAGGTCACAGGCAAGGTAACTGTGGAATGGTCACCTTCCTTTCCCAAAGATGCTCCTTCTGCTACCTGGGTGCTTGGTGCTTTTGTCTCCGAGATGCTGGGATGAGGTGCATCTCCTCCAGCTGGTACAGGAGGCACTCCTAAGCTAGAGGCACTGCTACTGGAAGCCACAGTTGTCTGACATGGATGTCTCACAGCAGCAGCTGGCAGTCCTTGGGGAACCCCCACCACAGTTTGCACAGCAGTGGGAAGCAAAGCCTGGGGGGTTATAACCCATGTGAAAGGCAGTAAGCTGTTGGGAATCAAATGAGAACCAGTCTGTGGGGTTACAAGAGTCGACAAGAGACTGACAGGCCTCTGTTGTGGCACAGCACTATTCAGCTCACAGGAAACTGGTGTGGAGAGAGGCAATTTGTTGGTGCCAGACTCAACGCCAACAGGCAGCACTGTGATCTGATGTGGCACAAAAGCTTGGTTTTGTAACACTACTGAAGCTGAGCTACCAGCTGGGACCTGACCATTGCAGACTCCCTGATCTGGGGCCTTCTCTGCTGCAGCTGGAGTCACGCCTGGAAAAATCCTTGCTTCAAGTCTACTTTCCAATGCTTGTTCCTTTAGTTCCTTATTGGACTGTAGTTCTGTTCCTTGTGAGGAGCCAGGGCTTTCCCCAGTTCCTGGCACTGATGAGGAATGGTTTTCAAGCACAACAGTGGTACAAGTTGAACCTGTAACAGAAGTAAATGCTGGCAGTGGAGCTGGTACACACTGTACCTGGTTGCTGGTACAACCAACTGGTGCAGGTTTGCTCCCTGCTTGTGCAGAAGGAATGATCTGCTGTGGTGGGTGCTGGATTATCAGAGGCGCTGAAACCAGCATCTGTGGGGCAACAAACACTGTCCTCTGCACAGCCTTCTTAGCCCGGGACTCCCTGAGCCGCTTCTCCCTCAGCAATTCTGAGACAGTTTTAGGCTTATGCCTTTGCACTTGGGCTGGGAGAGCTCCCTGCGTGGCTTGGGTGCTGCTCTCCAAGCCAGCAGCATTAGTTTCCTTTGCATTTAAGGTAAAAGGTCTCCTCACAGCATTCCTCGGGATGCCCCTTCGGGAGTTCCTCCGAACACAGGACTGTGATGAGCTGCCTGCAGAGGAGGGGAAATAAAGTAATACAATGAAAAAGATTGAACAGTATCTTCAGAAGCTATTCTTTAGCTACTGAGCATCAAGTACCCTGCACAGGAAACAGCAGAATTCCTGTTTGTGAAAGATCCTGCAACACTACAGTCTTTGTTTAATCAAGCCCCATCCTGACATCCTTCAGGTTAAATGTGATACAGCAGCAAGCTCACTAGTTCAGTAATGATGTAACTTTCCCCAGAAATCACTGATGGGACAAGATTATACCTTAACACTACACCCAAGGAACTGTACTGCTCAGCACTACATGGGCACTTCACCCCAGCTGGTATGACAACCAGCTTGGGTTGTGGCTGGTGCTGGCACCTTGACTCCAGTACAGTGTTGGAGAAAAGCCCAACAGTGATAGTCCACAGACCTGGTGGCCCATTGATACTGGTCCCCCAGCACTTCAGCATGTGTTTTCCAACCCTTACCCCAGGGTAAGATATTTAGCCAATAACTGAAAGATCCAAGAGTTAGGAAAAATGAGCATGGCAATGTGTGAAAGTCTCCTTCAGTTTAACTGGTCATTAATGTAAGGGTGATGGATTAAGGGAAAGTTCTTGCATATCATAAAGTACTGGCAGGTACCTGAGGAAGTGACTGTATTTTGGGAAGCCTGCAAAAAAAAAAATATATATGAAATTATACTTCTGAGATATCTAAAGATCAATAATACAGCACAGACACGAATCAAACCCACATCTGCCAACATCCTATACACGCAGCCACAGAACCAGCCCTTTATTATGCTTCTAAACCAACACACACTGGTAAAAGACGTGCACAAACAGCTCTGCTGGCCCCACAATTCCAAAAAGCTCTACTTCAGGCAAGATTTGAGAGGGAAAAGCTTAGAAACAGAGCATGCACAATACCTGCTGAGGCCCTGCATGAGCCCTAAGCAGCTCTACCTGCCTCAGCCTCCTCTCACGAATAATCTTCATACAGCCGTTGGTATCAATCTGAAAGAGCTGCAAGATGAGAACTTCATTAAAATGTGCCTGAGAACAAAAACATTCTGACAGGGCCAGAGACAGAACATGATGGATGGGGGACGCTTTATGTGCAAGGCTCTGGGGACGTTTTTACACTTACAGAAAAAAGCCTTGACAGTATTAGATTTCGGATGCAGGATTTATTTAAGAAACACCATATACAAGCATGAGGTCAGATTAATCCAGTAATTAAAGTAAGAAACCAAGATAAACCATTATTTAAACAAACACAGAAGATTGCTACTGTTTGAAAGCAGGAAATGCTCTTAAGGCAGTAAAACTGACCTGAATGAAAAGCGCAAACAGGGGCGTACTCGTGAGATTGATTGATTTAATCTTCTCTCGAATATAGTCAGCTAGAAAAGAAGTCCAACATCAGAATCAGCTGGGCATTCCTTTGCAGGACGACAGGAGGCAGGAGAGCGTTATCCCTGCTGGCTCTCACCTTTTGTCTGATGAAAAGCCATCCTCCCAGTCTGCAGGGTGCAGGGCAGCAGCACGTTGCCCACCCAGGGCGTCACTGCCATCAGCAGCTTTCTGTCCAGGTTCATTCTTCTCAAGCGCTCTCTCTCCTGACGACACGTTTTCTCTGTGACGTCCTGCAGGCCCGGAAGCTTCTGGCCATCCGTACTAACTGCAGATGCTTTTGTTAGAATGGCAGCAGAAGGTTTTAGTATCTTTGATTGCTGTGTGTGAAGAAATACACAGTTAAAGTTCCAGTTAAGAAGGCTCTACCACAATCAGTCCTAGGACAAACCATTCACAGGGCAGCTCTGCAAAAAAACATGAGCTTTTCCTCCTGGGCCTACAACAGTGCAAGATGTGTGATTTGATCACTCTAAGTACAACCCGGCAGAGCTCATGGCACCGAAGCAGACAGGACATAAGAGGCACTCACAAGTTTCCTCTGGAAGCACGTGTTATTCCTCAGTATTCTTCTCACGTTCTCCAGGGTAACCTGCAGTACTTGCTTCCCACACCTGGAGGCCTTAATATGAAAACATAGAGGATAAAAGGGTCAGTTATTCAGAAGGTTCCTTGCACTGACCATACACAGAGGTACAAAAGTTTTCAACAGTCCTGCTGGTTAAAGTACCTCATTCAATGAAATCAGCCCCCAAGTGCAGACTTTATCTTTTAGTCCTTGTGCATCATCACAATACCAAATGTCTATATCATAAAAACCTTTGTGTGAAGTGTCTACAAAACCCACACTGAGGGTCAGGATTTATTGGATGATTCTCCTGGCATTTTTTAGTTTACAGGACAAAGGAAGGAACAGGAAGAGGTCTGCAAAAGCCATAACTCTTCCCTAAATTTCTGCTAGTAAAATAATGCTGTAATTGAAGACTGATTACGCTAGCTAAGTACTTACAACCCTCCCTTACCATAACCCCAGAACAGCCACCTCTGTAACTACTCATCAGTGCAACTGGCTCCACGGTCTAGGGCATGTAAGTCAGAACAATATTGCTTATATAATCTTAAATAGCAATTTAGACACTTAATATCTTGCTAAGGAGCACCTTTCTGCAAATATGTTCCAGGAGAGTCTGCAGTGTTTCAGTAGCTGACCTGGGCTGAAAACCAGCTCAGAATCAGATCGAGATGTCTAAGCTAATTCTTCCAAACCCTAAGCCAAGACACCCTAGTCACCAGGGCGGAGACATACCACGAGTCACTGAACCATTCTGCCTTATGAAGACCTAAATAAAGTTCTGTTTCTGTGACCCCACGTGCAGAAAGAGCACAGCAACCTCCTAGGTAATGCACAGGAGTCAGCGCTAGATACTTCCGTTGAATTTACAGCTCAGTTTCCAACAGCACCCCCCGATGGTACACTGAGAAAGCGACCAAGCTGCACAAAAAGGATTTGCCATCGTCTGCCCTTCACTGCAGCATCTGCACTTCCTGGTCACTTCGGATCTAAACTCTAACCCCACCGAGAATGGGCTGAGAATCCCAGGATTCACCTTGCTTATTACTTCTGCTGGATTCCTCACAACGATGTCTGTGGAATGTGGACGTGCAATGCCCCTCAGAAGGGTGCTTAGCTCTGATGATTGATTGGCAACTCTGTCCTTGCCTCCATTGCACATTGCACTTGGAACTTCACTGCTACTGGGCTTTGCACTCGCAGGAAAGAAAAGGGATGGAGTTGGATATCTTCCTTTGTTTGACTCCTGTGTATTTGTCTGTGTTGGTACCCACAAATCAATGTTGGGCAATGCACACTCCTCCTTGGTTGTCGTCGTCTCCTCCTCCGAACTGTCCGACAAGTCCAGTTCTATGTCTTCACTGCTGGTCTCAGAAGAGCTGGAACTCTCTTCCACATATCGGCGCTTTGTTGGTCTGGATCTTTTCTTCTCAGTGAAAAAAGCACAGACAAGTTTTAGCCAGTGTCCACCCTTCACTTATTAAAGTTAAAAGCAAGTTTAAAAGTTTCACGGGTCAGTATTCTATCAGTAGCTTTCAAAAGGACAGCTCCGCCTTACTTCTGCTGAGATTAACTAAATCCAGTGCAAGTTTAGAGAAGCTTAATTAAAGAGATGGGGCTGTGTCATAGCAAGAATTTGTACAATACCTTAGACCCAATCATGAGTTTCCACTTGCTTAGGCACTGGGAGCCAGTACGATGTGGCAACTCGGAAGCTATTTTACTCCAGTGACCTAAACAGGATGCAGAGCAGAGCACACCTATTAGTGCAGCAAACTGAACAACAGGCCTTTTCAGTGCAGAACTTTATACATGTATCATGTTTCCTTGTATAAGAGACAGAGTTCCTACGTGAAATGATCTCAAAAACTTAATACAAGGTTGCGTTCTTCAGACTTTGCACTACTATACCTTCAGCTCAAGTTAGAAACTAGGAGAAGATGAAGCAATGACGAAAAGCCCAGCAGAACTGCATCCATCCTTGCAGCAGTAAGTGTTCAGAAGAAAGCTTAAACTGAATATTGAAAGGCTTCTATTTGATAATGAAAGTTGTCTTAGGGAAAATAAGAGAACTCTTTCACAGGCTGTCTAGAGAGGAACTCAACCTACTCACAGCTCTGACACCAGGCTAACACACCAGTACTGTACTACACAATCCCTCAACAAATGAATTTCCAGGAACAGACCACACAATATAAGGGAGGTTGCAATCATCAGTATGAAGTAGAGCCTGCTACTATCAACTGCAGGGCTTAAAATAAGAGGAGAAAACTTAAATTCCTTAGTAATACTTACTTCTCCCAACTTCTGAAGATTAAACCACAGAAACACTTACCCAGTCCATGCTTTTGAACCAGTTCAATTAGCTGCTCCTCTTCCTTCAAACTCCACTTGCCCTTCTTTACATCACAGTGCAATGCTTTTAAGTACCTTCAAATGAAAACACTAAAGTAAGTAAAATTCAGTCCTGCTTGTAGAGTTCTGATCATCACTGCATACTCCAAGGCTGAACAAACCCAGCATTCCTAGTCAGATCTTCCCTTTTATTAAGGGGTCCATCTCTACTCCCTTAACAAAGCACAGCTACAGTCTCTTTGTTCCCAAAAGTATCAGGCCACATGATTAACAGACAGCTGTAAATCGGGTCACTGGAATTAGGCCATACTGTACTCAGAGGCTCTTGAAGCTGGGCCCAAGGCTGACAACTGCTCAGCAGCTCATTATTTGTGTTCTGTTACAGTCACTGAGTAGACCACTGTCACAGATTCACAGATGACACAGATGACAACCTCTCTTCCCCACATACACTCATTCACTTTTATGACCCCTGTGCTTACTTTGAGCTACATCCTTTCCAACCTCTGCTAACCCACAGGCTACTCCACTGAGGGAGCTGCACACCACGGGCAACAATAAACTTGCAAGCACAGTTACCACATGGAACGTACCGGTCTCTGCACTGAGCATCGCTCCTCCCTGGCACTTCTGTCCGAATTTTGTACCAGTCACGCTCCCCATACTTCTTAACTGCAGCCAGCAGCATCTGTGTCAATCAGACACAGCAAGAGATGAAATTCTTATCAGCAATAACCCTAACAGGCCTGAGACAGAAGCAGTTGTGTTTGTTTCTACTGTGTTACAGATTTCTGAACAGACATGTTTAGGAACTTCTAAGCCTTCTTGACTTGTGACCTGTGCACTTTGGTCTGGTTTAGATTCCTTTGTGCCTCTGGTAAAGCTCAGGTGTAGATAGCCATGGAACACCTCAGCAGCCTAACCCTCCCAGTTGCCCTGCAATTCTAGGCATCAGAGAACAGAACTTACAGCATCTTCCTCTGGTGTCCAGGGTCCCTTCTTCAAACTAGGGTCCACACTCTTTGTCCAGCGGTAAATCAGCTGAGCAGAGTCTCTTCCTTCCATGTAATAAGCAACTAGAAATGCAAGGGTGTATTTTAAAGTCTGACGCAAACCATGTTTCTTCATTTACTTACAACTGTGACATTTTCAAACACTGAGTTGTTATCAAGCAGCAGTCTAAATACTTGAACAGTGTTACACAAGAATCAAAAGAGCATAGCATACACAAAGTGTTACCATTTGTAATGGCATTATCCACACTAGAAACATGATAACCCAACAACCCACCTTGCAACAACAGAGAACTAGGAAGTTTTAACTCCAATATGTACCTGACAGGCTCAAGACACCAGGTCTTGGACTCACAGGCTTGGATTTAGGCCTCTAGACACTTGGTTACTATTCTCAACTTAACCCCTAACTTGTCACACAGCCTCTCACACCTCTGAGGAAGAGAAGCAGCAGTACTAACCCACTAGAACAGCTTCTGGGCACAGCACAGAACCGAAACAGCTAAGGTCACTTACTTTTCTTATATGGGATGTGACTTCCTACTCTCATCTCCTGAACAAGCTCTAAAAGCATCTGATCTTCACCTTTGGTCCACTCTTTTCTTTTCAGATCTTTATTATAGACTTGATACTTCTGCAAGCACTGGAAAGGTGTCCTGTTTGTCTTAATAGAAGGAAGAGAGATATGCAGGTAACTGGTTACTTATGTGGAAGAAAAGCAAAAGGGAAAAGCTAAAGTACCAAACTTTATAGCACTGTTCTTGGATGCTTCTAAGAAAACAACATTTAATTAACACAGTTAACAAGGCACAGTCCAGTCAGCTTTGTCACCTCCTGTTTGAGCTCAGAACCTTACCCCCAACTCCTGGGCTATAGCCTGCCAGTCCAGATAACCATGTTGAGCAGCTATCTTCTTTAGCCTCTCGATTTCCTCCTCAGTCCATTCCTTCTTGCTGATACTTGGGTGCTCCCAGTTTTGCCAAAACTTCCTCAGTTCTTCCGGACCACGCTGCCCATCAAACTAAAAGAAAGAGAAAAATCTGTTTTGTCTCACAGCTGGGACTGAAACACTCAGGCAGATAGGAACACCCATACAAGGGACCTATTTTGCGTTCCAGTTATATTGCATCGTTACATTTTGCAGAACTAACACATCAAGTTAACAAGCTGAGATCAAGCAAATGAGATCACCTCAGGTACGCGTTAAGAGAAGGGACACAGGTATCAGAAGTAACAGAATTTGGTCACCAGCTCAAGGAAGCGTCAAGAGAAGGGACACAGGTATCAGAAGTAACAAAACTTGGTCTCAACTTACGTGGATGTTTGAAATTTTCTCCCAGTCATGCTCATCTAATCTGTTTCCTAACAAGTCGCTTTCTGGGAGTTGGCTAAAGCAGAAGGTACAAAGAGAAACAAAGAACATGACTCTTAGTAAAGAACTGTGGGGATGAGAGCTCTGCAGAGTCTGAACAGCACTTCCTGCTTTGCATGAAGATCTCTGCAAATGTCCCCTCTAGAAGTGCTCGAGAAAGGTGGGAATGTCAAGAGGAAAACTCCAAGAACAGACTTTCATTTTCACCAAGAACATAAAAAGCTTTCTCACTTAATTGCCTCTATTTCTCGCTCCACTTCTTTGATTTGCTTCTCCAAGATCTGTTTCTCCATTTCAGTCTTGACTTTCTCCAGTTTCTGATTCCAATAACTCATCCTGTTCAAAACATTTTGATCATTACTTAATACGACTGGACGGGAATAAAACAGTAGCATCAGAAAACATATGGCAACGCTGGTTTCCCCACCAGCAGCATTCAAGTTCATTTCCACACTACACAAGCTGTTCTTGTTCTAGTTTTTCCTACACAGCACACTCATTAGTCTATTTTTGCCCCTCCAATGCAAATCATTGACCCAGAAGAGGTCTCAGATTAATCATTTTGGTATTTACAGAGAGAACCAATGACTGCTGCAACAGCAACAAAGACTGTACCAGCACAGAAACCTCCAGCTGGGCACACCATTACAACTCGCAGTGTACCACTGGTGTTCATGGGACTTGCTGAGGGAAGGTGCACTCCCACATATATCCTGTCTTTCCTTCCTATATAATGTTCTCATCAGGAGAAAGAAGATTTTTGCACAGTACTTACTTCAGTAACTTGGGCTGGAGCAGGCGCTGCAAGCGGTCACTGACTACTGATTTCTGCAGTAATGTCTTCTCCCTGCTCTTCCCTAAACCAGAAAACATAATTGAGCATTCAGACATTGGTGCAAAGCCACTGCCAAAAAAAAAAAAAGAGAGAATCGCTGCTTTCAATACCCCAGCTAAAGTATCCCTCAGGTCTCCAGTAAGAGCTCCCTACCTAAATCACTAATATCACACCTGACTCAGGCAAGGCACAGCCTCTGGCTCAGTTTCAGCTCCACAGAGTTCAATAAAAATCATCACTGATGTGTCTGGAACCATCTAGGGCTGTAAGTGTCCCTGGAACTGCACTGATCTGAGCAGTGCCCTTGCATGATCTCATCTGGGTTTGGAGAGCTCACAGGGTTACTGCATCAGAACAAATGCAAATGAAGGAAGTGAGCTATTAAACGTTCCCTGGAACATCCCATTTACTTTTAACTGCCTTTTTTGTGAGTCAAGTGTGAAGTACCAGAACACTTAACTGCAAATGTGGGGGACTAACAATATGAATATATATACCTTTGTTATAGCTCTTATGGAATACTGAACAGCAAATGGAGGTACTTACATTTTGCAGAAATCAGTTGTTCAAAGGATTTTATGCCCTGAGCTGCCTTTTCCTTTGCATCTTCATTGGCAGGAGGGCCCTAATGAAGATTACAAGAGTTATATATACTGGAAGAGGCATATACACATTAAAATGACCCTACCTTCTTAGAACTTAGCATGAATTGTTACAAAAGAAACTGGTAACTCAAACTTGTGCAAACTGTCACATTCAAACCGCAAAATTACCTTCACTAACGCTAGCTCAGTTACACCAGAAGACCTAAGAAACCAAACAGACACATGAAAGAAGTAAGTTTGTGCTTACACAGCACAGTCACAGCACAGAGCCAGGCCTGTCTGTGTTAGTTGACAGCTGAAGAAGCGTTTTGAACATGGGGACATGTATTACACGTCTGTACCTACTTCAGATGTGCTACCAACTTGGGTAGGATTTAATAGATGAATGGCAATGCTTTACTGTTGGGTTAATAGAAGAACAGTGACAGTTGACATCTCAGCTACAACTGAAAGTCAAGATGCCCTTTTGCTAACAACACTTTAAAAATCCATGGAAAAAAAGTAGTGACATTTGCCACAGTAAACTCAGTTTCAAAGAAAATGAGATTTCAACAGTACTTTAAGCAGCAGCATGGAATTGGACTGTGGAGATGAAGACAATCAATCACAGTTAAGTCGAAAACAAGACTGGTCAAGTGCCCATGGCTGGAATGCCTCTCCTCAGAACCTGCTTTCAGACATCCCAGACAGGGGCTGAACAAGCACTTCCAATAGAGAGTAAACAATAAATGAGGAAAAAACAACACTTCAAAGCCAGAGTGATATTCAGTTACACAAGTAAAAGGTAACACAGTTATAACACTTACAATGTATATCTACCATTGAAAGTCACATCAGTTTGTAATCTAGTGATGTTTACTTACAATTCCTGTTGTTTTATCCTTAAAGTATGGTTTCATAAAATGACCCAAAAATATATTTGCTGGTAGATTTCTGCCATCTCCTGCCTTTGCTATTTTTGGACCTCCAAGCTCACACATGATCTCCTTCTGCAATACAAGAATTAAACACTAGCAGTGTCTCCTTCAAATACCTAATTTCAGAAAGCAGCGGCTAAGCCACCACAAACATCCCAGGCATGGTTCAAACTCAATTTAGACCAGACTGTAAATCAGTGGATGTGCTAAATATGGGATTTGGAGCTTCCCAACATTGTACAGTGTACTGCAGATGATTAAGAAAAACACTTGTTACAAGGAGCTAAAATACAAAATACCCAAGTGATACATTTTTGGTGATGAGAGCATGGAAACATCAGTCAGAAAAGCCACCTGAAGGCCAGCAACATCGGCCTGAAGTGCCATGAAGAATTTGGCCTGGTTCTTGGCCAAGCCACCTGAGCACAAGAGACTGCAACTACCACAGTCAATTCCAATGGTACATGTGGCAGTCTAGGAATGCCCTGGAAAGTTTTACTGGGTTTGATGTCAAGGCAAGATGGCAAATGGCAACCCAGAACAGCACAGGAATGAACATTTCCCTCCTGTTCCACCCACCTGCTGCTCTTTGTTTTGTGCAAGGAGAAGCTCAACTTCCTCAATCTTTTCCTGGATGACTTCCTGGTACACATGGTTCATCTGCAGACAGGTTTCTGGATCCTGCGGCAAACTGCTTTCAATATCATCATCATCATCATCATCATCACTACTGTCATCTTCTCTTTCCATTTCCTTGAAGCAATTGAACCATTTAAGAGAGGGAAAGGGAAAAAAATGCTCGCTTGAAAAGCAGGTATGTAACATCATTATTTCTGTAACTCATGAAATAAAAACAATTCTTTGTAAAAAATTAAATTCAATTGAGTTTTGTACTCAGAATTAAAGGTCACAAGTCTTTAGCTACATGTAGTAATGAGAAAGTATCTTGGGTATTGGGTTTCACAATAACATGCCGGAACCAGAGGAGTGGTGGCTGACAGGACAATGGGACTTTCCAAATCTAAGGTTCAGCCAGAGGACGAAGTGATGAAGACCAAGATGATGAAGAAAGGACCACCAGGGAGTTCAAAGACCATTACCACATTATTGTGCTCATGCAGAAATGGCCGTGGGTCTATGTAAAGCAATTCTCAGAAATCTAATGAATATGTATGACATTTACTGGAAATGTAATGAATACACATGCTAAGCAACAACATAATCACAGTCTGTTTGATGCTTGAACGAGACACGTCAGGAGGAGAGATCTCCCCTGTCTCCCAGCACTGCAACCAAGAATACCTGCTTGTCAACTTCAACTTTGTCGGTGAGTTCTATGAATCACTCAATGCTTCTATTACCTTACAAGACTGGAGGCACATAACTGCTTGTCTCTCCCTGGCAGTCTGAACTGAACTCTCTCATGAGTGGGTTCCAGCTCAGTCCAGCCCCCCTTTGCCCTGTTCATTAGTTCAGCTGCTATCTGAACCGGCCTGACTCCAAACCTCCTGCAAACATGGAGAACTTTACACTGGAGTCCTCCCAGCTCCTAAATCTGCTAAATCCTTCACATTTCCATTTCATTTTTGCTTCTACTGAAGTAAATTATCCTTTGCTTGATTTACTGTACAAGCCCAGCATACTTCAGGTACAAAGCAGTAAAAGATTGCTTGATCATAAGCTGACGATTTCTTTCTGTGACCTCCCCAGAAGCCAGTGTGCTTCCAGGGACAGAGATCAGGAAGAACTAGAGCAGTGAGGCCTCTGATCCCCTCATTTGTTTACACAGGAACAAATCTGTCCCTTACATGTGAATTACAAAGTCCTGGGCAAGAATAACTAAACCTCAATGTCTACTATTAATCCCTCCTGAGCTCCAGTCAAGCCATCTGCCTGGACTTCCCCAGAAGAGAGTTCTATTTCCCTTCCTCCTGCTCCCTTCAGTAGACAGATGGAAAGATGTGTGTAAAGAGAAAGTAATTACCATTTCAGGATGAGAACCTGGGTCATCATCTTCACCATCATCTGTTAGACAACAAAAAAACAGAAATACTGATTGCAGTGGGAGTACCAGAGGAAAGCTTCAGACCCAAACCTTTTCAATGAAAGCACAAACAATAACACACTGTATCTCAGTCAAGACCACTGGAGTCTTTGGCTACCGCCAAGATTGTCAATATACAACCAAAAATGATACTTAGTTATATTCCACACAGTTTTTGTTCTAGAGTAGGAAAAAGCAGCTCCTGATCACAACAATCAAGCTGCATTTTGATGCTACACATCATGGCACATTGCAGGCTCTGGAGTATGCAGCCAAGTGAACATTACAACCCAACAGAACCCACAAAGCACCCAACAGCCCTTCCAACCTCTTCAGGAACATCTGGGTTTGCATTGAGTGTGCCCACAGGCTTCTGACATACAGTATTCAGATTTGCATGATGTGGTCAATTCAAACACGGGTGGATGAAGCGACTGTGACTACCAGAGGCACCAAAACCCCAACTCTATCACCACCTCCTATTTGCTTTCAAAAATTAACTCGAGGAGGCACAGGCAGGGTGCGAAAAGGAGCTGCTCACGCAGCAGAGCCTGCGCTGCCATCCTGACAGCATAGAAACGGCTGCGCTTTAACTACGCACAGTATTCGGGGGGCTGCGTTTCATGAGTCAGCTCTTTACCACCCGCCCTGACTGGAAACCTCCCCCAGCGGCGGGACGGGTGCTCAGCGCGCCCCGCAAGCCTGACCGGGGCTTCCCCGGTGCAAGAGGCTCCTCCTGCTAAGGGCAGCCTCGAGCCAGCCCACACCCCGGCAGGAACGGCGCGGTCACCGGACAGCGCCGCACCTCAGTACCGGAGCACCAGGGGAGGCAGGAGGGCCGAGCCCACGCCGCGCCGTACCCGTGCCGGAGCTGCAGTCAGACACGTCTGCGCCGCTGGCGGCTCCGCCGGGCTCTAGGCTCCGCTCCAGCTGCTCGATCTCCCGCCGGATCTTCTCCCGCTCCGCGTTCAGGTCCAGGTCCAGGGCCACGACCGCGGGGCTGCTGGGGGACCCGGTCGCTCCCGGCCCGCGGGACATAGCTGCACCGCGGCCTCGGGCCTGGCCCGCACAACACCACCCAACCACCGCCGCGCACCGCGGTCAGCTGAGCCCCTCCACACGTGACGCCGCGCAGCCAATGGCTCGCATCGCCGATGCCGCGGAGGGGTGGGGATTTGACTCACGTGGACGGTGAGGGGCACCCCGGGTCCCCGCTTCCCGCCCCGGGCCCGCAGTGAGCGGACACCGACTGCGCCGCCGCCTTTAATGGCCCCGCAACACCGCTCACACAGCGGCCGGGACGGGCGTTACTGCCCGCACCCGGAGCCAGAACCCTCCCCGCGCTGCACGAACCCCTCCCGACCCCTTCTCCCTCCGTGGCAATGGAACAGTCCGGATGGGGGCAGAACGGCAGCGGGAATCCCGGCCAAACCCCAATGCTCTGTGGGGTCCCAGCAGGAAGTCGGGGTGCAGGGGAAGCAGGACCCGCGGCCCCAGCCCAGAGGCACATACTCTTGTCCATTCGGGCTTTAGGAGTCCAGTGGCAGCAGCACCAACAGCTCTGTGCATCACAACGAGGCCAAGTATCGAAACCAGAGTTTTTGGGAATGGTTTCTGTTCTGTTCCAGTCACTGTCCATCTTGGGACACTTCCGAAATCCTGTCTATGGATGTGAGGAGATCAGCGACAAGCTGCAGCGACTCTGCTCCGGAGACCAGCTGCCTGCAATGCGGGGTGGACACAGCGTTAGGAGGGAGAGGGTGAAGCAGGTGCCAGGTCAGTTGTTCTTATGCAGATACTGTGATTTTTATAGAAGCAGTTTATCCGGACTGAAGACTGTGGTTCGTGAGGAACAGGAGGCTTGGAGAGGTGTAGGAGACCTATAGAGCCTCTATAATGGTTTGACATTAAGTGAAAAAAGTAAGACTTGCATGTTCCACTCATTTTTATTACCTAAACTTGGAGGAGAACACATTGCGGGTGAGTAAGAACATGGAGCAGCTGACAACGTACATAAGAACGTAAGTTTCAATCCTAAAAAGGAAAGCCCCTGGGGACATTTAGACACAGCTAAATCTGTGACCTCTGGGTGGTGTTAGGAAGACATCATAAAACAACTCACCTGATGGAAGCCTGGGAGTTGGTTATGACAGTGAGAAGGGTCTGCAGGGCAGCATCCGCGTTCTGCCTCACTGTGGCCAGGCTCGCTGCCTGGCCCAACCTCAAGGCTTCGTTCTCTGACTTGTAATTCTTGAGCTGAACCTGGGGAAGGAGCACAGACTTCACTTGAAAACCGCAGAGCTCCCACAGGTAATAATCCCCAACTAAAGCAGTTAAAGAACACATTCACAGTTTATTAGGTGTAACCGATAACAGATCCCATAACCAGGCCTCCTGGAGAGGCTCCTCCCAGCTCTGGAGCACAGCCTCCAACAGGGAACTGAGCTGAAATCGCACACAGCCCATCCACAGCAGCATGCCCTCAAGCCTGCTTCCTTCACAAACCCAACCGGGAGCCAGTGGTGGAAGCAGAGATGAAAGCTGCCAGCGGTGTTGACACCTCATCTAATGCTATACAGGCTCTGCAGAGCTCTCAGCGACATCCCTCTGGCTTTGAGAGCACCCCTTCCCACCTGCAGTAATGCGTTCTCCTGTTTCAGTTTTGTAGCACTGTTCTCTGCTTTAACAGCCCGTTTCTGAAATAGAACAGAGATCATTTATCCCACAGCAACATGTTTAGGATGCAACAGGCAGTTTAAGCTACATGGGAATGCCAGATTCCAGCATGGAACTCTGTTTGGGATGCACTGCCCTGTTTCAAATGCATTAGAAAGGAAAGTGCCCCAGACACGTCTGAGCAGCTGCCTCCTCTGATATCTTCCAGTACCACCCATCACTTCTGGATGTGAAATTACTACTATTCTGGGGGAAAGAGTACTTGGTGTAAATAAGCAGCAGGAGAAGCAGCTCGTAAATCACATGGGATGTGCTTTCAGAAGCCTGCAAAAGAGCTGCTGAAGTTGATGAATCCAGAAACTGGACTAAGGCAAAAACCTCCCTTATTTTAGGTAACAAAAATTCTTGACTGGGACACAGTGTTGTTAGGGGGGGAAAGTCTGAGCCCACACACAGGGGACGGGTTCACTTATCTTCCCTCACACTCCCAGGGAAGGAGAAGGGACAGAATGGCACAGCTCTAGCTGTAAGCTGCCTCTGCAAGCACCACCACTCACAGTCATCAGCTGGAGGTTCTGTTCCACGTGCTGCACCATCGCTTCCAAATCCTGCGCTTCTTTTTCCTCTTTGATTTTGTTTTCCTCAAGCTTTTTTTCAAGCTTCCTCACCCTTAAAAGAGAAAACATTCAGTGAGCACCTGCAGCATTAAATGCTTCCAGAACAAAACAGACCAGGAACAAAAACCTCATTCTTTCCTGTTGTAAGAGCAATGAAGACTTGTCACAGAACAGATCTAGGGGATCGCTCAGGGGATTTCTTTGTTCCACAGGCATTAGCATTAGTGGGGCTCATCCAGAGGAAAGGCCTTATAGAAAATAATCAGCCTAGGAGAGTGTAATTCTGAAACAGTTACCCCATCACCAGGGAAGCACCAGCTGCCTCACTGCAAGGAGCAGCAGAGGATTCAGATGGGAACTTAAGGAACCCTTCACCACCCTACACTGGCCACCAGGTTGTTTAACCTCAGGAAAATGAAGTCCCCAGTATCCAATTGGTCACCAGCAAAAATGAAAAACACTTCCGTTGTTTAAAATGGGAGACATTATTTTCTTATTCTGAAGCTTTACGAAATGCCTCCTGTCAAGCCCTACCCTCATTGTCACAAAGCACCTAAACTGCATGAAGCATAAGCCATACACACACTCGTCAACAGCTCACTTTCCATGCCTTTTTCAACAAAAGAAGGTTTGTTAAAGCTTTTTAAACAAATAGCATAGATTTCAACCACATTTTTCCTCTTTAAAGATGGTGACTGTCTCCACTGAGCACCTCTTTTAGGACAACTCCCTGTCTATGTGCTTACTTTCCCCCACACCGTGGCTTACGCACTTGTCTGCTTGACTTTCAGAGAAAATCTGAAGCTTGTTGATCTTGCTTCTCAAAGTGGCATTCTCTTCTTTCAGCTACAAAAAGAAAAACTCTCATTAGGAAAGAGAGTGCAGTTTCACAGCACTGCCAACACTCCAGAGCCAGTACCACAAGAAAGATCCAGCTTCAACTCTAGTGCTGGGAGGTTTTGTACTTTCTATGACACTCAAGCTTACTTTTGCACCTTGCTTTCCCCTCTTGAAGCCACTTAACCACACTGCCCCTGTGGGGCACAGAATGCCAGCACTGAACCAACCACACAGATATGACTAATCAAACACTGTTAATTCTAAATGACCTCAACGGGTATTAACTCTAAGTTAACAGGACCTCAAAGGGCAGGAGCATGAGGAAGTCATCTGCTGCCAAAAGCAGTGGGTCACACAAGGTACAGGATCTGGCTCATGCTGCAGAGCAGCTTTTCAAGCCTACTGCTCTTCAAGCTGCTACGTACGGCACAGGTCCTGCTGACAGCAGCTTTAAGAACGACTTTGTGTAACAACCCAGCACTGGAGCTGAGCTGACACAAGACGGAGCCCGCCTTAGCGTCTGCGCCCGCCCCGGGTGAGCTGCCGGGAGCCCGGCACAGGCACTCACCTCCTCGTAGCTGGGCTGCCGCAGGGAGGGAGATTCCGGCCCCGCGGCGGCTCCGACGGCGGCCGCGCTCCGCTCCGCGCCCTCGCAGAAGGAGTCGGCGGAGGGCGATGCGGGGCCCGCAGGGGCGAGGTGGGCCCACTCCACGGCCAGCGGCTGGTAGCTCCCGCTCCATTCCTCCTCCTCCTCCTCATCCTCCGCCTCGTCGGGCAGCGCCGGATCGGGCAGCACCAACGTACCGAGGCTCGGGTCAGGCTGCGAGGGGAAAGCGGAGCAAAAGCGCTGAAGTAGGGGCAGGAGGAGCCCCCCTCAGCGGGGCGCGACCCAACCGTGCCCCGGCCCCGGCCTCACCTGCGGCTCGGCCCCACCGCCCCGTGCTTTGCTGCGGACGAACTCACGGAAGGAGAAGGGGTTGTGCGCTGCCGGGACCGCCGCCATAGCCCCAGCACCGACCGCCCTGAGGCGATGCCCCGCCCTTCCTCAGAACCGACCAATCAGCGAGCGGCTCCCGCAGCCTCACCCAATCGCAGTCACACCCATGATGACGCTAAGCCCCGCCTTTTCTCTGCGCACGCACTCCCGGAGCACTGCGGCTGCGCAGTGACGTTCCCGGTGCCGTCAAGATGGCGGCCGCCATCTCGTGGCTGAGCGGGCGCGCCTGGGGCCCTGCCCGGCGGTGAGCGCGGCCCCGTGGGGCGGGGGGAACGGAGGGAACGGACCCGGACCCGGACCCGGACCCGGACCCGGACCCGGACCCGGACCCGGACCCGGACCCGGACCCGGACCCGGA